>PVKB01006162.1:0-71669 GCA_004027205.1 Ctenodactylus gundi | reverse complement strand
GATCACAACTCCTATGGAACCTAAAATGAAAAACAAAGTGAAACAGGGGGATGGGGGGGAGGAGGGAGGGGTGGTCGGGGGAGGGACCAAAGGAGAGTGGGAAAGTCCTTGTCACCTTGACAAGATACATACGTGCACAAAATGCTCAACTTCATTGTAAACCGCAAGTATTTTTGCGCTCACACATATCAATAAAATGAGGAAAACATCAAACGAAAGCCCTAAGAAGTTTATTTTGTATGTAGATATGAGATCTATTGAGCAATTGCAAGACAGAAGAAAGAGAAGCAATAAGCTTTTCAATAAATCATCCTGTGTGTTTCGATTTTTCCTTTGAAAAGAGAGGAGCTTGATCATCGCATTAAAATTACATGAGAGTATATTCTAATTCAAGCATAATCTAAATATGAAATTAAAAGTTATAAATTATAAAAACAGAATATATCTTTGCTCGCAGTGTAGACAAAGATTACTTAAATTGAAAAAAAACACAAAAAGATAGTTGTATTAACCAGAATCAAATTATCAACTTCTTTTTATTAGAAAAGAAAGAATAATAAACACAAAAAATACCTCAAATACATAAAATAAAAATAGTGTCCTGATATAGAAATTATATATATACATATAATTATGTATATAATTTCTAATATTCTAGTTACAAAGAAAGTGAAATCAAACCAGAAGTATTTCACTATATGTGAAAAAATTAAAAATACCTAAAAAGTCAAACAGATTAGCAATATGAAACAATAAAGAATCAGCATAAGAAATTGATAAATTAATTTGCGCCGACCTCTGCCAACATCAACCAAAGTTGAACATAAATACCTAATTAGACAGAAGTCCAAACCAGAGGTAAATATTTAAACTAAACATGTGTAAAATAATTTCCCCATTGGCGCAAGTTAGGAACATTCCAAATTGGAAACAGCCCCTGATTAAGTAATAACAATAGGATGCCCCAACTCTCTTCTTGTAGTGTGAGAGGATTCAGAGATAATGTACAAATGAGAAGTTTTTCTGTCCTCTTTCAAAACAAGAATGGGTCAGAATTCTTCCAAAATCAATCGTTTGCTGATCTCTGATGTATAGCAAATATATGCAAATGAGAGAGAAGCACAATATTTGCTAAGTCTCACAAATCCGAAAGAAGCCACACATTTAAAAAAATACACAACATTAACAAAAGAACCAAAGCAACTTGGGTATACAGTTAGTTCCAGGTTTGAAAAATATAACATAGATAATAAGTTTGGAGCATCTTGGTGTACAAGAACCTATTAGAGTACCTCACAATAAAAAGTAAGCTGGAGGAATATGAACAGGACACACAAGTTGTTATGATTTCAATCTAAAATGTCTGAAGGGTCAATCGTGTGTTTCAGGTGATTGGAACTCTTCTCAGAAGAAGAAATATAAATGGCCAATGAATACAAGAAAAAAAAGTGGTTGAAAATCTTTAGCCAGTAGAGAGATGCAAATCAAAACAACACCGAGGTTCCATCTTGCCTCAGTGAAAATGGCGTATCAAGAACTCAAAAATTAGTGGATGCTGACAAGAGACATTTCTACATTGCTGGTGGAAATGTAAATTCATACAATCCTTATAGAAAGCAGTCTGGAGATTCCTGGAAAAAAAAAAACAAATATAGATATCCCACTTGACACAGCGGTTTCCCTTCTGGGTATCTTCCCAGAAGAATGAAACGCATCCAGTAACAGAGACACATGCAAATCCATGTTTACAGTAGCACATTTCATGATAGCTTAATCTTGCACACAAGTAAAAGTCAAGAATTCACTAGTGTTCGACAAAAGAACAAGACAAGTGACTGGATTATGGGAGTGCTTCTCGCGCTCATTGGTGGATCTGTCCATTGGTGAGTGAGGAACTGAAGGGGCGGTGATGGGGTGGGCCAGCCAGGAGGCGTGTCACAAGGGTGTAGCTGGAAGTGGAGATCTATTCCTGCCCCTCATTTCCCTTTGCTCTCTGCACTTTCTGGTTGTCATGTGTTGGTGATTTCTGAAGTCTCCAAATATAGGATGCACATCAAGAATTCACTCCAAAGGAACGTCATGGAAGTGGGGCAGGAAAAAATGTTACTTCACAGAGGAGAAGTCTGATAAGCACCATATTAGAGAGTTGACCAAATCTAAAATTGTTAGTAGTAAGTCATGTTGATACAATGTATCCGTGGTGCCAAGAGATGCCAGTAGCATGTCGTCTCTGCCAGTTTTCTTTCTGTAGCCCCCTGGCCCAATCTGATTATTACAAAAAAATTCTAACATAGAAACTGAGGAAAATTTTATCGTAAGACACCCAGAGGAACTTCTAAAATCACTCGAGATCATCAAAAAACATGAGAAAAATTCTGAGAGAGAATTCTAGGTCTAGAGGAGCCCAAGGAAGCATGATTATTAAATGTGTGTTCTGGTTAGGATATGATGTCAATTGAAATAATAATCAAAGAGAGAACTTGCAGGGGATAATGATATTTCCTTGTAAATGACAAGGTATTGTTATATTACACGTACTGCAGAAAATTGTGAACACGTTTAAGGAGGCTGAGGTAAGTGGAAACTTTCAGAAGGAAAGAAGTAAGCTCTCCAAACTACTTCGACAAGAGTAGAGAAGACATTGGCTCACGTGAGCAGGTACCAGTGTTAGGCAAGAGTTCTGAGCACATCTTGCCTGAAATTGTCTGAATCTTAAATAATGTTAAAACCATGCTACAGAAATGTGTGTATGCACGTGATTTGTGCAAAACATGAAGTGAATAGAATCATCCTTTAGAAATTCCTTCAAAAAGAATTTAACTCAGACAGGCAGGCAGGAGCCCTTCCCTTCATAACTTCCTGTTTCAATTTTTGTGAGGTTGAAAAGGATAATTTCACTTCAGTATTACCAACATTCTCATATATCGCATAAGGGGGCATTAGATAAAAATCCAAAAATATAAACTGTAATTAGTCTATATTAGCATTTGCTTAATATTTCTGACAAACACATCATATTGCATACCACATAATACTTAACACACGTGGGAAATTAGGTGCTGGCTATACTGAAGCTATGTTATCTTTCAGCAAAATCAAAATTTTTTATCAAAATTTACTGAAATGTGAAATACACAATTTTATGTATTAAAGGTTTGTAAACAGTTGTCAAAACTAAGCTAGTTTTTAGAAGTGTAGGCATGGTTTATAATAAAACATAAAGAAGAGATAAAAACTTTATTTTTCAATTAGAACATGAATTATTTAGGGAAAGCAGTAGCATTGGGAGAATGGTTTGATGTGGACTTATGGGATAGTGGGAATGTTCTTTCTTTTGATGTGATTGGGGTGGGTGGTGATCACAGAATATGCGTTTCATAATAAGTTATAGAACTGTATATTTTGGCATTGTTCATATTTGCAACTCTATTATTAATGTAGCCTCTGCATAATGACTTCTTTTCATAAAATGTATTATAAGAATGAGGTTTTAAAGATTAACTTTAAACAAGGGAAACTTGACAAACACGCCAATAGAATCATTAGTCAGGTAACCAAGTTAAACATCCCCAGTTACGAATCAAATTCATACTATGAACTTGCTAAAATACGATGCGAGTGGCATTTCACCACTGTGGATCTTTCTTCCAAAAATCCATAATCCTTGTGTAATCATGAAAAAAATCTGACAAGCCAACTGAGGGACATTTTATAAAATATCAGTGTTTCCGTGCTAAATCTATGTGTGTACATATCATTTTTTTATCCTGTCACGAAGAAAAGTGCAATCCCAAAGGAGTGAGGGTTTCCAGTGAGAAGTTGCTATGGATACACTGTGTGAAAACTTAATTTATCAGGGTATTGCATCATCTAAAGCAGAGAACTCTGCAGGGAGGAATCTTTGCCAAGGTCTTCCAAAGTAATTCTCTCTTCTGACTCATGAGAGCTAAAAGGTGAGGACCTGACACAAGATCGGCAAGAATAAGATTTTAAATAAGATTGCGAAAGTACCACCTATAAATGTGGCTTTTAATACCGTCACTCCCTCTTCAGACTTTTTCTGGGCAAATGGACATAATTTAAATTGTATAGAAGATTGGTATTTTAAAATTGGATGACACTGGATTTGTTATCCGAAATTCTTAAAAATTTTGAGAAAAATATTTCCAAAGCATATGTAGTTAGATAAAATAAAATCATTCCCTTGTCCTTCATAAATTTCACTGCACTATGTATCTTATAGGTGTGTTTTGAATTAAAACAAAAAGGTATGAACAGATATGTCAATTTTTAATATATAGTTAGAATTGTTGATGAAATTTACGCTTTCTCTTTTGCAGAAATCACACCTCAAACAAAATGTCATTATATTTTTTTCTATATTTGGTTCCTTTGAAATTTGAACAAAACAAAAAATTTAAAATACTAGCAATATGTCTTAGTTCTAAATCTTTGTTGATATTTGCAATTTGTTTCTTTCAGCTACTGTAGGCTTTATAATTCCTATGTCATCGTATACTACTTTCAGCAACTCACATGTATTATCATTCCAAAGATATAAGTTAACTTCTTTAAATGGCAGATTCCTTGTATTCATATGTCTTGTATTTTTATAATGTGTAGTTAAATCTCAAATCTATTTGGAACAAGTACCAATAATAATTGGTAGGCTTTCAATTAATTAGAGTAGGAAAACGTCATGCGTCTTTTAGCAGATTTTGCAAAGATAATAAACACTAGATCAATATAGCATGTTGCTCAAGTGAAAATGATTTAAAAGATTTTTACTACCTGAAGTCTGAGTTACTCAGTGGTCTCTTAGCGGGAATGTCGTGGATGTAGTTTGATTTATATCTCTGGAGCTCTGCAGGGAGGTCTTAGATTGTACACTAATCCTCCTCAAAATATTTCTTCTCATTTCAAACGTTCTTCTCCGTCATTCAATTTCCATCTACTGAAGCGCTTTTGGAATGTTGTATCTTTAGTTGTATTGTGATGGATACCTCTAGTCCTGAGCTGGTTTCAAGACCCCTAACCTCTCTCAGTCATCTGGACTTTAGAAGAGACAGCCCAATACCTGAAGGCAACAGACCCAGTGAATTGAGTGGGTGAGATCACACTGTCGTGTGTTTATTAGCTGGTCCTTTCCTGTATAGCACCTGGCAGCAGCACGCAATGCATTATTTTTTTTATCACATCTTGTAAACACACTAATAAAAAAAGGACTCAAAGGACAGCTTTAAATATTAGCAAGAATGATGTGATAAGTAAGATCAAAGTGAAAAGAAATGTTTTGAAGGCTGCCTTTTTACCCTAATCATCTTTTAAATTTAATCGTGAGCCATACATTTTGATCACACCTGTGGGTGACACTGTGTACTTGAAGTGTTAAGCTATGATAATGGATAAAAAACGCAGGGACAGGAAATTTAAAAATAAACAAATAAAAGAGACAAAGAAAGCTTAAGGAGAAATTTGGAAAAACTGTAAATGTTAGTCAGCAAAAAAGGATGTAGTGTTGGGAAAGGAAAAAAAAAAAACAACAGTAACCCAGATAGAGATTAATCTTGGAAAGTTTGATATGAACTTAATTCAGATTATTCTGTTGAGAGTTCAGATAGAGTGAAAACTGAACGCTGACTGCTGGATTCAATCACTTAGTGTTCTTTCCTAATTAGAACCAGATGATAAAAGTATGGGAAGATAATGAAAGAGAGGAAAGCCGAGATAGCCGTATAATCTACATACTCAAGTCGTTTTGATGTGGAGGGGATTAGAGTAGATAAAAAGGAAGGAGATAATGAGAAATACATATTTCAATACCTAATTTTGGAGTAATGACACAGAAGAAAGGCCCATCAAAAATGCCTCAGCATGCAGATAATCAAAATAAAAAATGCCTTGTGTAAAGCACAAGTGGCTATCATAAAAGCTCCCACTCTCATTTAATTAGTAAAAGAAAATTGTATATTCTTCATTAAATTTGGTACAGTGTCATCTGCTAACAGTGATTGGGTTGGTCTTGGTTGCAAGGCTAGAAAGTACATAAAAAGATGAGAAAAGAATAAATGACATATATATTTTTTAGAAGCAAAGTTTGAACTTCAGGAGAGATACTCTTAGCTGCCACACTTAACGTCTAGTTGAGATTTGACGCTACATATTTAAAGTGAATCCAAAACCCATTTCACGAACTAAATTCTTCTGTAAAGTTCAATGGTTTATTTGCAAGGAAAGAGAAAATTTATCCTTGGTTCCAACGAAAATATGGTTTTAACCACGATGGAAATTTGTGGTGACTTTTAAAGGAGAAATTGTAGTGCTCTCTAAGATGGGCAGTGGAGTGTGTTTCTAGAGTGGAAGAATATGGTGGAGATGTTGAACTGAAGTTAATATTAAATATTTAAAAATGGTATTCTTTTGGCAAACTTAATAGTCTCTTACACGTTTAGACATAGCTTTAACTATTTAACTTTTTCAGGACCTCATGGAGAAAACTAATTGCTATTTACTACCTCTCCTTTTTAGATAAAAGCAAAAATACAATTTAAATAATTATATGAGCAGATGTATCCGCATGAAACCACTGTAGATTTCATGCACAGAAATGAGGATGTAGACTCGTGAAACTCGGCCAACACTGCCTACAGTTTAACAACTAGGACATGCGTGCTTGGGGGAGTTACTTAAAATTGAAACCAGAAATTGAGAAAAAAGTTTGTAGAGAAAAATTGTGTCCAAAAAAAAAATCTACTCTGAATTTGGAAATATCTCTAGCATAGTTATAGCTCTAAAGATTAGGGTTTTTTTTTTTGGGGGGGGGGTAACAGCTAGATCAATGTTAAAAAGTCATAATATTACTAAAATAATGCTTGATTTTCATCAGCCCTTTCAATTTGTTCATATTCTCTCAGCTTGGAGCATCGATCCTGGTCTAATTGCAGCTCTTTTTGCTTCTGATTGTGGGTTCTCATTCATTTTTGTGCCCCACAGGCAGCTTTCAGCCACGTGTATAATTGTGTCTAATTTCATGAGTCTCAAATTCAGATTGGGACGAATGAATGAGATTGTTTTTGCTTGCTTATTCTTTCCTACAAACAAAAATTTCTGCAAACAGTTAGTTTTTAAACATACTATTTTCTATACTAAAGCTCAGTAAACTCTCAAGTCTAACTAAAATATTATTTTGGAGTTAGAAAAGGCATTTACCAAAGAATTAGATTTCATAGAGGAAGAAGGGCTGTTCTAATATTTCTAATATTAGTGATGACAATGATATGCAGTATGTGGTCCTTCCAGAAAATAAATGTGAAGGGCATTTTTGAAAAGCCCCTGAGATTAAGCTTGTCGTTGGCTCTGCATTCAGTAAAGCAACCACAGGACACGTATTTAGAGAAGGAATATCCGGGCATATGGATTTGGTACATATGTCATCCTATAAAATTACTGTCAAAATGCAAGCTGAGAATTATAAGAGAAAGCACCAAAATAATTTCAAAACAACAGTTATCTCTCCCAAGATCCTAGGCACTCACTGTGGAGCTTGCTGGCAGCCTCTAGCAGCAGGAGCCAGCTAATGAGGCAAGTCATCCGTTATCAGTGCTGTGCTTAGCCTGATTTAGTTATCTGAATCAAAATGACAGATTCAGGAGGAAGACTCCTGGGAACTTGACTGAAAACGTTATGTTCTTGTAACCACTCACTGATCAATCTGGTGGAGTGCTTCTTAGTCGCCATGCCAACAATAAAAAGGAACAAAAAATAGCTGGTTAAAGGGCATGCTTTAGGAAAACGGATATTGGGCAAGGTATTTTCTTTATAAACAGGCTGAGTTAAACATTGAAATCGTCTCCATGCCCTGGCCAACTCAGGACTTCTCAACACATAAGAGGTTTTATAAAG
The DNA here is from genome assembly GCA_004027205.1 of Ctenodactylus gundi. Lineage (NCBI taxonomy): Eukaryota > Metazoa > Chordata > Mammalia > Rodentia > Ctenodactylidae > Ctenodactylus > Ctenodactylus gundi. The sequence continues at coordinate 63,767 of PVKB01006162.1, read as the reverse complement.
TAATTTCAGCTTGTCAGGAACAATTTTCCTCTTTCCCTTTAGGATTACTTATAACTTTCGCTTTTGCAACTATAACCCATGTTATTGGCAGCCTATTAACTTTGTGCCAGTATGGAAGCTGAGAGACTTAACTCTTTCCGTCCTCTCTTAATCCTCTGCGGTTCCCTAAAGCCAGCAGTAGGCAGCAGTTTTTAAAGTGCATTCGACATGCCAGGCACGACTTTTAGAGGCTTCACAAAGCAGATACTAAAAATATGGAAAAGAAAGACTTCAAATTACCTGAGGGGAATACATGCGGTTGACAAATAGCTCCATCTGCTAGACCTCACTTTGAGAAAGATTTTTGATATCTTTGCTCAATGGGCAAACTATCAACATTCAGAAAATAGCATTAAGAGTACATTAAAAACCACACATGCTGAAGGAGAAGTGAGACAATAGCTCACCACACCAACCTTATCTCCTCAAAGACAGCATAACTAAAGATAGCTTATAAAAAGGTCTTTTGTTGTTGTTTTTGGATATATGCTCAAGTTTTTGTTATAGGATATGAACAGAACCAAGGATAGAGAAACCCACATGCATTTTTCCATTTGATGTGTCTGGTTTATTTTATGCTAAAGAGTGGAAATGTATAAAACATCTTTAACTACTCCCCTGGAGTCATTCAAGTAAATTTGGGCATCACATTAGGATTTAACAATTTTTTTTTAAACTGATCCAATTTAATGCTTTTTAAAAACTTCACTTTCTTGGTCTTTCAAACAGACTCTCTACATCTCCAAAACAAAATACCCAGCTGTACAAATGAATGAAATAAGGGCCTGCAGGAAGCCAAAATCTTAATTTTAACCACATGTTGGAAAGAAAGAAAATTTATCTATTTTGTCCAAGTATTTTTTTTTCTTTTCTCTTAAATGGAAACTCTGCTTTATTGGCAGTTTTTCTCTGGACTGTAACTCAGAACTTCACCTAGGCTGTGTATATTCTATGGTAAGCAGACACTCATTCATCGCCTCTTTCAACTAAGCCCTTCACAGCAAGTTCTTGTTGGCCCTGACTTTCCCCCATCTAGCCTGGATGTGCTTAGCATGTCCAGCCATCCTCTCAAAGGTACAAACAAATTCAGATTTATGGGCATATTCCCGGGCAAAGAGTGTCCCGATCAGAGAGGATATAGGGTCCAGATAGCCTGGGTAAGCCCCAGTCCTCTGCATCCCATTCTGAGAACATACTTTCTCGTGGTGGTCCATGCTGACTTCCTCAGCCCGGTACCTACCTCTTGATAACACCCACCTGTGATAAGAAAGATTCCTGCATCCCTCCCTAGGAGGTTCTAAAACGAGGAAGATTTTGTTTGCTAGTCCCTTGCAGGACTGCACATCAGCTCACCTTCCACACCCATGCTATTCTTTCTACAGCACAGTTTTCTTATTTTACTATTCCCTTGATTCATACTGCTTTCTCTTCTTCCATCAGTTTGAGGATTGAAACCAGAGGACTTAACACTGAGTTACATGCCCAGTTTATTTATTTATTTATTTATTTATTTTTGAAACAGGGTCTTGCCAAATTGTTCAGTCCTCCTCCAAACTCAGAAGTCCTCAACACTCCCTTTAGTTGGGACAGCAAGCATGCACGTCAAGGCCCAGGTTTCATACTCAGTGATGCTCTGTTTTCTCCCTTAGAATTCAATGTGACTTGCGGGCTTTTTCAGAAGGAGTTCAAAATGTCTCTTTAATTTAAAACACACTGAGTAAGCATGCATTATACATCCTTTTCAACATTGTACTCAGGGATGGAAATTGAGATAGCGAAGTGATTTCCTTCCAAGAATTACTTATGAGCTACACTAAGAATCGTGCGCATGTATTGAGACAGAAAAATACAATTTAAAAATTCAGGATGGACTATCATGTTTTGAGTTCCCCTTAGATGCTGTCAAAGCAAAGAAACCTCAAGCGAGAACCGAACTACAACAATGGGCCAGGGAGGTAGTTACTGTTGCTAGGAGCACACCACTCAACGCTATGAACATAAACTCCTGAAAAACAAAAACAAAACAAAACAAACAAACAACAACAAAGAAAACACCGCACCGTGTTTCAGACTGGCAAGTTGGTGCTCCAGCTGAAGTCAGCTAGTTCTCAACAGCGAACAGAGCGGCAGGTTTGGAGCTGCCCAACGCAAAGCTGCATGATGGCCTCCACCTGAACCACAGCTATTAGATCTAGTAGATCATTGAATAATGGAATCTAAATGTGAACATTTTCCTGGGCGTGATTTCAAAGAAGAAGGTGGTCTTTAACTTGAGTGGTTACTTCATCCATCCATCCGCTCACTTCCAAGGCACCTCCTTTTCTCTGTTCTGTGACTCCTCTTCACATCTGCCCTGATTGGCTTTTCCCTAAATCCTTTATCTGCAAGAAAATTAGCAACAACATGTTTTGCCTTCTGCTTTTTTTTTCTAGGAACGATCGATAACTTAATATTCAAGTTCCTGTTTAATAGATAAATCAGAGCTAAATGAAAAGTGTTTGGAGTATATCCATTTTGATAGAATTCTAGCTCAAATCTCCACAAACTTCAGTACCTCCACATAACTAACTCAAACTTTTAATTGTTTTGATTTCACGTAGGCAGATTACAGAGCCGTCTGCTCCCTACTGGACCAAAAAGGCAAATATATAAACATCACTGTTTTAATTTCCTGTAGTTTTCTGGTCTTTTTGATAGAAAATTTAAAAACATTATAGTTTTTATCCCTTTATTTCATCTGCTATCTACTTAAAGTAATTCTTCCCTTCAACCTGATGGTCCAAAAACCATGAAGAAGCATATCACCCAAGATATGAAAAGTAATGACATGTTGGTAAAGTAGAATTAAATTCGTATCTGCTTGTAAAGGATTTACTCTGTGCAAACATAAAGCTAGCTAAAACTCAGTGAGGACCATTGGGATTTGTAAGCCTGAGTAAGTTAGTTGAAGAACTTCTTATTTGTAAAATAAAATAGAAACCCAAATGAGTTCACCGAAAACAAAATAAATAAAGATTTATCAAATGACCAGAAGCGTGATTCTTGTAGGATAGAAACTTCCAACTTAGATGGTAAAATGATCAAAACAAAATATTTTATTTCCAGAGAGTAGCTGTCCACATTCTTTCTCCTTTCTACCTCTCTCGCTCACTCTGTCCCTTCTTCTCTCCTTCCCACCTCACCTGAGCCTTCAGCTCACACCCCTGTCCTCTACTTTCTTCTTTTTTTCTTTCACATGGGAATTTCTCTTTTCATTCTTAGTCAGCTGTGTCCATCGTATCACCTAGGAGAACACTAGAACCCAAGCCTCATAGAATTGAAAGAATTATAGTAAACAATATATTCTACTCAAATCTAAGAGATTTTGGATTTTGGGTATGATCATAATAAAAATAATTCATTCCATTAGCATTTTTTTCTAAACAGAGATTTTGAGAGAAAAGAGAGCTCCAAAAGTTATAACAATCCTAAAAATAATTCCGCATTCTCTCTAACTGCCAGACCCAAGTTCAGGTGCATTCATTTATAACCTGAAGAGATGAAGCATTGGTCAAAGAGAAAAAGGCCAGCGATTCACCACAGGGGTAGGATGATTCTGAGGAGAACTGTCTAGGTAAAACTGCTGCTGTCATGATGAAGAGTTTGTCTTTGATGTGTTAAGTGAAGACTGATCATATATTTTCACCTGCAACCAGTGTCAAGATTCATGAAGACTTTTCAGTGACTGAGTGGCCATTAGTTACATTTCAATTTTTCCTAGCAGACCTGGAAAGAAATTATCAAGTTGTTTTTGAGAGTTCCTTTTCTTCTTCTGAAAGAAAACAAATGATTTTTATCATCGAGGTTAACATAAGTGTGATTCAATATACAATTATGTTTAAATAAACAAGGAAAAGATACATTGTCACTAATCCCCTTCAAATTTATCCGGTTGTTCTTATGACTTTCGGAAGCAGCTAGAGAAGTTCTCTCTTGTAAGTTTCCTTAGTTGGACCCTCCTGGTTGCCTAGATGTCCGGAGTCAATTAAAAACATTAACTTTTCCTGGTCACTTTGACTTTGGGAAGAACCAGAAGCCACGGAGCCAGAGCCAGTAAACCATGTGAAGGGGAACTTACCACAATATTTTTAAGAGTCTGGTTTCTGCTGGACGGCCTTTGGCTGGGATATTCACTGTAATTTTGTCACACCTTATAAAGACTTTCGTGAGAGAGGACTTCTAGACCTGCTTCAAAAAGCATCAAAAGTGATAGTGATAGGTGTGTTTGAAGTGATCTGGAAAATTCTGAGCAGGGTTAATAGTAGTATGCTTTTTACGGTAATGTTTTTTCAAATATTCACCATATTTTAAAATTGCCTTGTGGGTGTGAAGATATAATTGAAACGAGTTAGATAATTTATATTGTCATAATCTCAAAAGATATATTATTTTGTTACATCTGTGGATTTTTTGTGATTATCTTCTTTTGTTATTTTCATATCAATTGAGAATGTAGAATCCTCACTTCAGAGCAACATAAAATCCTAAGATAACAGAAAACCTTTCTAAATTAAACACTTAAGAGCCTTTCTATTCAGTCTCTCTTATCTGGGATACTACATGGGGATAAAGATAAGTCTAAATCTGTTTCAAGTCACCTTCCAAATATACTATTTCTGAAAATAGTTGATATTTTTGCTCAAAGAATGTATTGGTTGCAACGTGGATCAACATTTTATTTCATTTATAATTGCTTAAATTCCCTTACTGTATATTCCAGCCACTCTCTGTGAATAAAAGTTTTTCTTAAATTGCTTTCATGCTTGTTAAATCCTCAGATTCAACCTAAGAGTTCATGTTTTGTATTCAGTTTTCTAAGAATGGGGAGCAAAAACATCCTGACATTATTTTTTCCATGGAGGATTTTGGTTTGAGCCTTTATGCAAAAAGAATGCTAGATGAATGAAAATTGAGAAGCAAGAAACATTTCTTCTGGTTTCTGAGCAGTGAGAATGACACATGATAGCATGAGATGTTATGTAAAGCCCTCAAATCCCAACAGAATTTCAGAGACTTGAAGCCAGCAGTGTATTGTTTTTTCTACTGCATGTCAGTTTAAGTATTCAAACTTATGGGTCGTCTACAGAGAAAGCGCTTTTTGCAACCTTTCTTTTATCCTCAGGGGTAGTGAACTAAAACCCAGCAAACATTAAGAAAAATATCATTTTTAGGGAAATATAAATCCAAATTTTTCTGCTTTCTGTGTGTGTGTGTGCGTGTCTGCGTGTGTGTTATATTTTTATTTATGCGTGTGTAAACAGTAAGTCAAAGTCACAAAAAAGTCTTTTATTGTTGAGTCCTGAAATATTATCTAGCATTTATCATAGAAAATATCACTAGTAGTTTTCATGCTGTCCCATGAATGTGAGCAACTGATAGTGTGACTGGAGTGTGAGCTGAGAAGGCTTCTTGGGGTATGTGTGCATTCCTAAGAAAATGGTGCTAAAACCAATTAGCTTTCATTTTCTGCCTTCCTGTATGTAAAATATTTAATTGAGCTTCTCTAACTCTAAACATCATTCTTTTTATCAACTTATTAACTGTCTCAAACTGCTAATTTTGTATCATCTGGGGAGAAAGGCAACTGACCTTTGGGCCATACTACTTGCTTAGAATTTCTGTCAGGCTGTATAATGTACTGTAACCCATTAAAACATTTGTGGCTTTTATACTTATTAAATATTGATGTGTGCTGTTAATAGTTGGATATGAAGTGATTTTATAAATATTAGTTGAGTTCATAAGTAAAAAGTGCTTGAAACATTTCTGGGCTCATATAGCCAGCATATAATCAGAAACTTTGTGTTATTTGTATCTTAAGTGTTGGGAAATAATAATAATAAGACACACAAATATAAGTGTTTTTAATTTCTTTTCCTACTGATATTGTAGTTTCACAAGCTAATACCTAATTTTACAGATAGGTTGATTGATCCTATAAAACTACAAACCTATAAGATACAGTGAAAACTGCAGTATTAGGCAGAAGCCAGACAGAACATGGTGTAACCTCTTGAACCCTAATATTTATCCTTTTATATCAGATATTTTTTACCCACCAGGATTAAAAATTCAAATAAACATTATGTACTGATAAAATTCGAATCTTTGTTGTTCCTTAAGCACTCAGGTGTTAAAGGCTGAACTAGACCGTGTGGCACTATTGGAAGGTGGCAGGACCCTTAGGAGATGGGGTCAATGCGAGAAAGTTAGGGAAGAGTGAGGGTGCGTGTGATGGAGACGTCGCGCAGCCTCGGCCTTTGTTGGCTCTTGCTTCTCAGCAGCCATGCGGCATCCCGGAGTCTTCTGATTCATCTTCCCACTGTGAGGTATTGCACTGTTACTGACCCAAAACAAAGCAGATTAAAGATCACAGATTCAACTCCTCAAACCATGAGCCAAAAGCAAGAACAAAACAAAATTTTTAAAAAGGCAAAACTTGTTTTCTTCCTTTCAAGTTGACTAGCTATTTTGTTGCAGCGATGGAAGGCTCACTAACACATTTAAGGAGAAGAACATAGAGGTTAGGGATAATTGCAGTTAGATGTTTTTAGAATAATACAACTTACTTACTGAGCTAGAATATAGATTATGAGGCAAAGTTCCATTTTTAGGTTAAAGAATTATTTAGGAAGAATGCCACTAAACAATATGAGTATGAATGGTTAAATGTTAGATTAAGTATGGAAAATTATAATTGTTTTATATTTTCTCAGAAAGAGAAATTTCTGAAAATTGCTCTCCCTATAAATATCTGCTCTCCAATGGTAACATATTTTCTGTCGTGAATGTTGCTCAGATTTAATGTAGCTATTTCCACAAAGGCATCGTAGGTATTTCTATAAATGAGAAAACTTAAATACTGCTATGGTATATTTTATTCACTTTCCTTCAAATTTTATATAATCAAAATTGCCCTAGATTCCACTGTAGTCACACATATAAAAATAATTTAATATAGTTCAACAAGTTAGTAGAAAAAAACGTGATGTATGGCAAACAGACTAACATTTATTTGATTTTGCTCTGCCAATAAAATGTAACAGTATTTGAGAAACAAATGAAATCTAAATGTATAATTCCGTTTTCAAATTTTAAACAAATTTTCAGTATGTACAGGGTACATGTGAAAGTTGTCAATGTTTTTGAGGCTCCTGAATGGTACCTCAAAGGTCAGAGCCACTTTTCTTTTGAAGTCCTTAAACATAGGCAAATGACTCTTGGAATAGCAGTAAAAATTGTAGCAGATTTCTCATAGGTTAGTGGGAGAGTTTGTGACAATAACTAAATATATTTTAAATTTGACAAAATATCGTCAGTTAGAATTAATCCATCTCGCTCTTTATATTCATTAGCATACAAGTGGAAAACTATGAAAAACCCACTAACAAAGCCTACTCCTTCAAAGTTCTCAGATACCTCATGTCACTCCAGTCTCTCTATAGAAAGCTGAAAGGTGTCTTTGGTTTAAGCCAATATTTCACAAGTTAGGACACACATTCATTGCAAGAAATATGCAGTATAACACCCTTGGTAACATTAGCCACCTGCACTAGCTTTTGTGACCTCTCCCAGCCTTCACTGACCTACCCTTTCCTCCTCTAGGTGTTCCTATTCCTATGTTTTTTGTCTTAACCATCCTTTCCCAGAATGAACTATTCTGCATACAATTATAAAATATCATGAAAGCAATCATGTTTATAATGCTTAAAATTTTGTTCAGTGAGTTGTGTGAAAGTCATCTATAAGACGGATATTAAGGTTAAACTTTGAGATTCAGAGAAGAGATTTGTTTAGACCTTTCTAGATACATGTTTCATATCTCTGAATTCTGTTATTGAGTTATAAAAGAAATAATAAATACAGATATCGCGAAGAATATTAGCAATTGGCTTGCCTATGGCCCTTTTCTGGTTGTGTTCTAAGGAATGATAGACCGCACAGTTGATTTTTACAAAAAGGGATTCATGGTCAGACAAACTTAGGAAATAGACTGTAGCTTTTTTGATTCAAAGTTTCCAAAAATGTCTTACAGCATAAAAGCCTTATTTTGGTTTTTTCAGTTATAGCTTGATCATGTGAAGAGCTTGAAAAACACCACTTTCATGCTTGCAATGAGAAAACAGCTGGAAAACTGAAAACTGATAATTCTTTCATGGAATTATCAGGTAATTACGGTTTCAAGTTAATTTAAAACCCTAAAACTTAAAAAGAGATGAAAAGCAGAGAATTGCCAATGAGATCAGCTGACTTGGAATTGACATCCCTAGAGCCATATTGATAGAACACAGAAGTGGCACTTTTGCTATAATACTTAGGAACTGAGGAAAAAATCTAACACTACAGTTTTAAAAGCAGCTCCCACTTTTATCCAGAAGATGCTCTACTGTTTTCAAAAGAGCTTCAAACCTTCTGCTCATGTCTTTGTCTTAAGTAGGAAAAATATTATGACTTTGAACTATGTCCAGAGTATTCTCCATAACAAATTATTCTTCTTCAGAGCATTTTTTTTTTACCAGAGCCTTATCTCAGCTCCAGGGAAATGTAATTATCCATCTTCATGCCTATACACCATTTCTTCTTACATAATAAATATAGTTAAGAAAGGTTTATGAAAATCACAGCCTTCTTACACAGTCTGACTAAAATATAGAGGTATCATCATAAGATCATAAGCCACTTCTTTTGCCACATATTTTCCTACAAAATAAACAGTACAAAAACAATAGGTGCAGTTGAAAGAGCTTTAGTCTCCAGGCTTTGTGTAGACAGCAGTGCTTAAAGAACATCACAGAGCAGCCAGGAGGCCACGGGTCACCAGAAGAAATTGATGTCACAGAAGCTGTAGGAACAGATCATCACAGATGAGTACGTAAGAAACACAAACCTTAAATACGGTTTAATTGCTACCTAGATGAATACGGAGTCTCACAATCTGTCTTCTTATTTCAGTTCTAGTTGCTGAATACATCATACCATGTTCACCTTTCATGAAAACGTAGAACATGCTGAAAGGAAAGAGAAATACTATCTAAAGACAAGCGTAAGAATCAGATGGAAAGTTACTAGAATACTAAAACAAAAGAAAACACACAAAAAGACAAGAACAGACCTAAAGCAGCGTGTATGATCATTTTATTAAAAGTTGTAGTCAAATTAACAGCATGAGCAAACATCCGACAAGTTATCACAGGTGCGGACTGGGGTGGCTAAGATGAGTGTCAGCATAACTGGGCACACGGTGCTCAGGGGTTTGGACTGATACTGTTCTTGATGATTGTGTCATGGTATTTTTGGATGAGATCGCCATTGAAATTCGCATGTTGTATAAATCAGATCGCCCTCCACAGGGTGAGCGCATCCAATCAATGCAAAAGCTGGAGTTCTCTGGAGAAACTTAGTATACACTGCCATCACTGAGGTATCTGGTGGGAGGGTACAGAGAGCAAGCTGTAGATTCACTATTAGACATTTTTGTCTCAAAGACCAATAAAATTAATTCAGAGTAATTAATAACTTAGTGGAAATCACACAATATGGATGAAAACAGATATTGTGAAGGAACTAAAAAAATACAAGCACCAAATGAAATTAATAGACGCTCAAAAGATAAGGAGGGGCAGGTGGAGAATTGTGGAAGTGATAAAAGATAACAACAGACAGGCATGAGAGCACATTCATCAGGATGTCACTTAATAGGCTAATCCTAGTAGAGCCCAAAGCAGGAAGGCAAAATGATAAATTCAAATTCACACTCATGTTGGGGTGTTGTGCCATTTCTCTATGCTAGAAACATATTGAGTAGATCTGTTGTGAAACACTAAAAGGTATGCATGCCATGTGTCTCTCATTCAAACACACACATGCATAAGTTAAAAGTTTTATTTTTTCTTTTTAGAAATGAATACATATAGTTTTTAAAATAAGATATGTATCAATATGATCTGAAATTACTGAAAGTCATACAATTTGAATTTATAGTTTAAAATATACCTATGAAGACAAATCAAAGCCTGGTTTTTTTAGCTTTTATTTACAGATATTGAGATATTAATCTTACTAATAAGGTTCATTATGATATTTCAATAAATCCGTACAGTATGGACAAATCTATGTTATGATTCTTCAACCTTACTTTCTCTACCTAGGGTCATCATTACTCTATATTCAGATCACTTTCTTTTTGAGTGAGACAGGGCCTCGTTCTGTGGTCCAGGCTGGTCCTGAATTCACTTCAGAGGGCAATCCTCCTGTCTCAGCCTCCCGAGTGCTGGGATTAGAGGCATGCGCCACCACGCCCAGCTTATGTGGTGCTGGGGAATCGAAATCGGGTAGTTAGTACTATTCACATCATTTTAAAAAATTATTTTAATTTTCACATATGAGAAAAAATTATTTAATACTAGTTATTCTAGGTCCGTCTTCTTTAACTTGACACAATGTCCTCCATTTTATTCATTTTTCTTTGTGCAAAATGACAAGGTATTGTTCTTTTCAGGGAATGAATATTGTTTATTGTGATCAGGTTTTTTAATCTATTAATGTTCTGAAGAACTTTTAAGTGGATTCCATAAGGACCAGGTATAGTCAAGGAAAGAAAGTCAGCACACCAAAGAACTCACAAAAACTTATTGTAACACCTCTGAACATCTAATCCTAGGTCCTATTTAAGTCAAATTCTTTCATATTTTCAAGAAATAAATACTTTTCAATCCTATTCAAAACTAAAACATGCATTTACTGGGTTATATTACAACCAACCTTAATACCTTTATCAAACACAAACCTTCATAAATGTAGATGGAAATTTTTAATTAAATAATAAAAAGCTAGTCATAACCACATACACATACTATAGACTTTAAATATCTATTTTTTATATGAGTAAGGTTTTTGCAACATTAGAAAAAGACAATGATTTTGAGATAGTGTAGATTTTTTTGAAAATAGGAAAATGCAAGAGCTATATCAGGAAAAATTAATTGAAAATAATTTACTTTCTTTATATAATTATATAATTTCTGTAAGCGAGAGTTAATAAACAAGCCAATGAAAATATATGCTTCCTCTCACACTCTCTACATCTATCTATCTATCTATCTATCTATCTACCGATCTATCCTTGTAATAGAATTAACAGAAACTCAAGCTGAAATGAGATAACTTTCATACATATCACAATACCAAATATTAAAATACATTTCTATGGAAACATCAGTGAAGAGAAAATAGAAATTCAACTTTTGTGTTTTTGACTATAAAATTCTTTCCAAAATTAATTAATACTTAAAGAATCTGAGTAGTTAATGATAGCATACAAAAAAGTATTCAATCGCGATTATTATGAAGGCATATGTTAATGAGAAGATTCTACATTTTTCACCTAGCTCCTCAAATCTCTTACCCCCAAGGTGATGGTATGCATATGAATAAATTATAAGCTTATTATATATATATATATATATATATATATATATATAATTGTATATATTTTTATACTTTTAATATATAACATGTATGTCTTAAAATGTCAAACTTAGTAAAATAATGTATTAAATGTACATATTTAAAATAACATTTGTCCTTAAAAGCAGTATAATATGTTCATAACTTTGGGACTATTCATATTATATACTATATTTGAGTGCATAATTAACTCCATTTGAATATTAAAATCTGTGTGATTGCTCATGACAAAAATAAATCACAAATATAGCCAGGATGAAAGCGTAATGTGTATATCTGGTGGACTTATGTAGGACATGTTCAAAATTGGTAAGTTCACATTAAAAAGAATGAAAACGACCATTTCAGCACTTTGGTTACTGAGAGGTGGAGAAATGAAACTGACCACATTTTCTATGAGAATAAAAGAATGAACTTGAAAAAGCTTGGCAATGTTCTGTTTCTGAATCTTTGTGGTGAGCATGGGACACACTATGTAGAAATCAACATATACATAGGAGTCTATTTGTATATTCAGAAATATGTGCAATATATTTATATTTAAAGTTGTTACACTTAGCAACATTGAATTTTGTTTTAATATGTGTTATATAGTGATTGGCTTGCATCTACACTAAATATACATTCTTTGATTTTCTTAAACTCAAAATTAATTGGAAATCTTTTATTTCATATACCAACCATATTCAAATATATATTATGTATAAAATCAACTACTATGTGATTCAATATTAATATTTGGCATATTGTTAAACTGAGGTTCATAAAGGAGATTTGTCTAATGTTTCCTTTTATTTTTCAGTCCTTATTTAGTTGTCTAGTCAGGGTTTTAGAAAATATTCCCATCTTTTGTGGGTTGTGGGGTGTTTTGAGATTTATCCAGTTCTACAAAGCTTGAACTATGTTAACCCACTTTGGTATGGCTCTACACCGTTCCTGATTTCAATATTTAAATCAAATAAACACAAAATAGATATACACATAATATACTTCTTGTGGAATATTATCAGAGATTCTCACTTTCCATTTGACATTCTTGATCTGTAGGTATATATTAGTAATTCAGACTTTGAGGGAAGGAAATTCTGCTACCATCTGAGTACAAACATATTTGAAGTTAGCCTATTTTTTTAGTGTTATCCTCATTTGACCCCTCAGTAGGCACAAAATCAGGTTGTTGTGTTTATGCTCTATGAAAATAAAAATTGAATTGTGGATTGTATTTGTATTTTATACTGAATTTTGAGAAATAATCTTCTAAAGATTTTATGTAAACTGATTGAACTCTTTCTTTTCTCTACTTTTATTCTCCCCAAGTTCATTCTCCCACACAACTCTCAAAGGCTCTTTCAGAAAGTTGAAACAGAATATCCCTAGAAGAGGGAGAGCTTTTGAAAGCTCCTAAATAAAGAAACAAACCTTTTGGACTGAAAACAAGGGAATGTTTAAATTCTTTCTATCACATACATCACCTCATGAAAGGTTCCCTTTAATGAAAAAAAGCAGGATTTGTAAGCTGCAAGTAAGCGACAGAGTGCCCTGAGGGTCCGTAACCTTATTCTATGTATAGAATACTTCACCCTAATGGAGTTTCATTGGCTAGAGGCCTTCTCAATTGATAGTGGGTCAATTTGGTGTTGAGTGGCGGGCCATCGGAGGAAAAAAAAAAAAAAACAGCACTCTAAGAAATTGTGAGCATATGGAACCATTAAATCAGTTCAATGATGTTTATTTATTTTTCAACTTGCTGAACAGCCTCCAATTAGCATTGTTGTAAATGCCAAAATTGAATTCTCTTGTTTAATTTTTATCATTACATATTTATAATTTGTGTTCTTCTATTTGATTTTTATTTTCCATCTGCATCATGCATCACTTCCACGTTTAAGGTACTTTTTCACTTTGCTTCTTAATTTTGACTGAAACATTATTTCTTTAGGGCTGTTGTCATTTCCACTGGGTTTCTCTGTCTTGCCATGGAAGTTTTATATCTTGTTTTCCGCAAGGGAGGTACATGTTTTAAGACTTTATTGTGTGACTTAAATTTCAGGGCAAAGCAAGATCTCCTAAACTGCCAAGTTTTACTGTCTAGTTTAAATGATGCCTGATTGCAAAAATAGAGCATAATTTCATTAAGGAGAAATATTTTCTGATTGGCCTAAAACTCAATTTTTTATTTATTTTGTTTATTTATTTTTGGTTTCCTTGTGCAAGGGATTGAACTTAGAGCATTGCTCATGCTTGGCAAAGGTTACATCCCTGAGCTACATCCCCAGGCTTGCTTTATACCTTTTATTTTGTGGCGTGAGAGGGGTTATTAAACCCAAGGCTCTATAGAACCCAGAAAAATACAGTATTATTAACTGACTCCACTAACTGATGTCTCACATGTCTTACTTTCAAAGAACACATTTCAGAAGCTGTTGGATAATTTTACTTCTCAATATTTTTACTACTTGATTTAATAAACAGCGGTTGGGATAGCTTTCCATTAGCTTAAAATATCAACAATAAATTAGTTATATTAAAATGATTCTTAGAAAAAGCAATCTAATAGACCAGGGACCTTCCTTCTCCCTGAATAAACAATGACTTGACAATTACATGCGGGTCACTTCCCATTATGAGAATTTAAAAACTGGTTAAGAAGCTTCTTCATGCTAAATGGTACTGAAACTGGCCACAGATGGAGCTATGAGAGACTTTGTGAATGTTCTCCGTCAGCCCTGCTCCAGACAGCATGGTGTATGGAACTAGAAGGAAATTCGGAGCTCTTGTTTCCCCAAGGAAGAAAAGGAAAATTTAATCATGCCTCCAATATTCTAACTGAAAACGAAATCAGGCATCCGATATTCTTCTTAGGAAATAAAGTGCTGGCTGAAAGTGGCTTTTGTCTTGCTTGAATCTGTGCCTTGCCAGAAAAGCAGGTCCATGCAGGAAGCCAAGAAGAACGAGGATCGCAGGGTGATCCAACAGCCATGCACTCACTTACCAAAATTGCTTTCTCCAGACCCAAATGGAGGGGAACAAAAAAAATCAACTTTCAAGTGAGGAGACGGGACAGAAGGGAAGGGAAAGGAAAGAGAAAACTAAAAGACACTTGCACAAAGAAACCTACCCAAAGAACCGGTTTTTGTAAGTGTGTCTAAGAAAAGGCTCTGAACTTAAGAATGCTGTGAAATAATGAATGCAAACATGATGGCTATTACACATCCACGCACTGTAGTTCCTGTCACTGCTTCTCTAGAGAAAAGAGGCAGAAAAGCTCCACTCCTAACGTTTTCGTCCCCAGCGATAACCAGGAAGCATGTGTTAGCTATTTCAGCTCTTTGAGGCCTGCCCAAGAAGTTGGTTGCCTGTTTTAAAGTGCTGTATTGGCCAAGCATGCTCTATCTGGAAGCCGCAGGTAGGCGGTTGGTGCGCTGCTGCCTCGGAGGACTTCGATAAACAGAGGTTGATGTAGCTGGACATACTCTCTTTTTGTAAGAAATAAAAATAAAAATAAAAAAGAGCAGAACATTTATCCAGCACTTCCACATCATGAATTACTCCAGCGACTCCTTTGTGCCTCATCTAAATTGGAATGTTTGCTCTGCAGGCTTACTCGAGAATCCTGGGGACAGTAGAAACAAAGAAGTGGCTCCGTTATAGGAGCAAGAGAATAACAGTGCCTTCAAAATTCATCAATATATCTTTTTGATTGGAAATTCATAAACATGAATTGAGAGGACATATCTTCACAGAAAAAGGCTGAGGTACCCATGATCTCTAAGTGGTGAAGGTTCTCTGGGTTCTGTGTCTGTATGTTTGGTATAAAACAAGTTCATAAAAACTAGGTAAATCAAATTTTCGTTGTCTAGCCGAGATGATTTTGTGAATTGTACAAAAATCAACAATAACAAACATGACCCAATCTAAAGAGCAATAACAACAATAACAACACCAACAAATACCAGAAACAAACCTAAAAAAATGGCATACGAATTAGCTAAAAGAGAATTCAAACTAATTCCATAAAGAGGTTCAATGAACACAAGAAATAAAGCATGAATAAAAGAAGAATATCAACAAATATATATATATATATATATATAAAATATTTTGATTATTCTAAAACAAATTTTGGATCCGAAGAATAGAAATACTAAAGTGGAAAATTCACCAGCTATGCTTGGCAACACAATTTACAGAGTGGAAAAAAAATCATTGAATTTGAAGGTAGATCACATAACTGTCTTATAAGAAAGAAGTTGAAATGAATATATTCCCAGATAAATGAAAGCGGAGAGGACATCAGTCTAATTAATCACACAGTGAGTACTGATGAGGTCACTCGAGTTGGAATGACCTGCAGCATGCACCTACACAGAAGCATAAAACTACTGGTAATGATGGTAAAGAAGATACAAAATATTATATTGCTATATAAAATCCATTTTGAAGCAAACTCATTTTTGATTTTGAGAAAAGATAAAGTCTATAATATATATTTTAAAAGAATAAAAGATTTTAAACTACATTTATACATATGTTACGGGATACAGAATTAAAGCGTAACTTGTGACATCAGTAACATAAGGCAAGTGAAAGAAAGTAAAAGAATTGAGTTTTGAGCACACTTGAAGCAGTCAATGAATTAATATGAATTGTTATAATTATAGGATGCTTTGGATACTCTCCATAATGATCATAAAGAAAATAACCATGACAGATACACTAGAAAAAAATGAGAAAGAAACAGATATACACATTCAAAAAGTCCAGATTGAAAAACATGTCACTGTTAAACTCAATAACATACAAACAAAGACAGTAGGACAGAAAAATAATAAAAAAATGCTGGCTTACACAGTGATAAAAATTACAAGATGGTAATAGTAATTATTTAGCTATCAGTAAATGTAAACAAATTTCATTTATCAGTCAAAAGGCACATTATATCTAAAGAATTTCTTAAAGATATATTTTTGGGTATCTAAAAATTACCTTATAATTAAAGTCTTATATAGGCTGGAAGTAAAGGGATAGAAAAATATTCATAGAATGTGACTAAAATAAAGCACTTATTATACTTAATATCTTATACCGAGACTTTAAATATGAAACTATCAAAAGAAAGGAAGACTACTGAATAATGCTATATGAGTCAATGTAATAGGAAAGTAGGACAGTTAAAATACACACGAAAACAACATTAAGGGTCTTAAGTATGTGATGAAAACTTTGGCAGAGCCCAGGGAAGAAATAATCAGGGACATAATAATAGATATCAATATCATGATTCCAGTAATGGGTAGAAGATAGATATTAAAGGTCAATAAGATGAACAGATGTACATAATACACCAAATACAAATCAAGTTAGTACAGAACATTCTAGTTAGTAGCAGTTGTAGAAGTAACAGCTGAGAAAGAACACTATCAGATAAAACTGTCCTTTATGAATGAAGTTGAAATGCAGATATTCTTAGATAAAACCAAGCTGAGAGCGTACCAAACTAGACTCCTTTCATAATGAATGCTTAAAAGGTTAGTGAAACTTAACACAAAACATCTTTAAAGATTGGTCGCATGTTAGATCATAAAACCGATAAGGCCAGGTGACTTAGAACTGTAATATCAGCACTCTGGGAGCCTGATATGGAAGGATTTCTAGCTCAAGTCCAGCCTGGGCTCTATAGTGGCTGATCAAGACCTTGTCTCAAAATCAAGAAATTAAAAAAATAAATAAAGTGTCTGGGGATGTAGTTCAGTGTGAAGGCCTTGCGCTAAGTCACCCACAGGCACCACAAAAAGAAAAAGAAAAAAACATAGGAAGAAAGAAATACAGAAATACAGAAAGAAAGGAGAAAGAAACAAGAAAGACAATTAGTCAAACCAAGTATTCTATTTTGATCACAATGAAATAAAAGCAGAAATAAATATCTGAAGGACAACACTGAAAATTTAAAAAAACATCTGGATATTAATACTTTGAACAATAAATGGATTAAAGAAGAAATCAAAAGACAATTAGAAAATATATTAAGACAAATGATTACTAAAATGTAATATACTAAGCTTACAGGATATAGCAAAAAATAGTACCACAGAATAATTTTATATCACTAAATATCCATATTTAAACCAAGAAAAATCACATCTTCACTCTCTACCCCAAGAAATTTGGCCAATTGGTGTATAAAACATACGCTGAGGAATGGTGCTATCTATATTTTAATTACCCTGATTGTGACATTGAGCTCAAAATGAATGTACAAATACGTTAAAGTCTCCTGTTTATGCTGCAAATAAATGTAATTTTGTCCATGATAATGTGGAAAACAACACCACAAAAAGATTCTAAAAAGTAACAGCCAGAACTAGAGAATTTCACTCAAAAATTCAATAAATGCTTTCAAAATAAGTGGCAATCATTTGCAAAGTCCTCCAAGAGACTTAAAACAAGGGAACACATTCTAAATTGTTTTTGAATTCAGTACTACCCCGATTACATAATCAGAAAACCGAAATGGGAAGAAGCAGAAAACTGCAGAATATTCATGCTGGTGAATTTATCTGCAAAATCATTGCCAAATTCTAGACCTCTGATTTTATCACTACATCAAAAGTGATCATATGCCGAGGCTAAGTAGTTTTTATCCCTGGGATATACGAATGGTCCGAAGTGTGAAAATCAAGCTGGGTGATAGATACCTCACCAGCAAAGAAAGCTAAGGACAAAAGCGACATGGCTATCTTAATGTAGGTACAAAATAGTTTATAACATTGAACATCTTCTTCTGATAAGATGTATTCATGCACAAAGATATTTCTTCACCATTTTAATATGTGTATATGAAGAAGCACAGATAAAATCATAATTGTGGGAAAAAGGATGAAAATTTTTAATTTAAACTAATTGATAAAGTGATGATGTCTCTGAGTCTTTTCTTCCCATTCAACACACTATTTGATGGCCAAGCTTCACCAATAAGTACAGAGAAAAAAATAAAGATACCCAAATTAGGAAGGCAAAAGTAAAATCATTTTTCCCCAGATTTTCTTACCTGGAAAAAATCCCTAAAGAGTCAGCCAAAAATATTAGTTTTCAGAAATTGCTGATTTCACCAAAAAGGAGGATATAAAATTACCACATAAAATCAATCTTTTTCTGTAGATTATCAATGAACAATCTAAAGGGAAATATAGAAAATAATACTCTTTCCAATAACATTAAAAGAATGGAGTACTTTAGAGTAAACTTAGCTAAGTATGTGAAAGGCTTGTATACAGAAAAGTATAAACAAACCACTGAAAGAATTTAAAGAGACAAGTAAAGGACAAATGAGTTTGTATTTGTTGATTTTCTTGGCCATTTCACCAAAATACTACTCAGTTTTTAAATAATGTTCGTATAATACCAAAAGACCAAAATAAGGTCTGTATCACCCCAAAAGGTCTACGTATTTCTTTCAATCTCTATCATGATTCCAAGGACATTAATTTTTATAAAAATGAAAAATACCTTCAAATTTTGTATGCTATCATAAAAAATTCTTAAGAACTAACCATTTTGAGAAAGATCATATCTAAAGTCCTCAAATTTCTGACTTCAAACATATTACCAAAATACAGTAATTAAAACGAATGAAAGGGTACAAAGGCAGACCAATAGATCATTGAAACAGTACAGAATAGAGACCTCAGAAATGTAGTCATGCATATCCGTCCGATGAGCTTTGCCAAACCTGCAAAGAATATACAGTAGGAAGAAAGACTCTGTCTTCATCTAAGGTTGATGAGGAAATGATTTATCCTTGTGCAAAGTAACTGCATGCAAAGTTGGACACATGTTATAAAATACAAACAAAAAAATCTCAAAATAGGGTAAAGGCCGAAACAAAAACTGAAATGATAAAACTCTAATAAAGGGGGAAAGATTTCATAACATTCGTCATAACAATATTTTCTTCACCACTATGCCAAAAACTTCGCAAACAAAAGAGAGAAAAGGGACCACAGCAGAACATAGAGCTTTTGCACAACAAAGGAAAAAAGTGAAGAGTGCAAAAACAATCTACGGAACGAGTGAGAATATTTGCAACACACATCTGATAATAGAATTACTATCCAAAGTACATTAGAAAATTTTATACTCAACAGCAAAATCAACGACAACAAAAAACAAGTTAGGCAAATAAAAAATTGGAACAATATTTAAGTAGGTATTTCTCAAAAAGGTATATAAATGTTCAACACACATCTTAAAAAATGGTCAACGTTACAATATCTGAAAAATACAAGACAAAAGTTGACTGTCGTGCCATCCCACCCCTGCCAGGATGGCTGTTCTCAAAGTGGCAGCAAATAATTAGGGCGAGGACATGGAGAAATCTCAGTCATTTTGTGGCAGACAGGGAAGTGAGTCAGCTAGTATAGGGAAAATTGAGATATTTAAAACAATTAAAAGTAGAACTTCCAAATGAATGATCAATTCTATTCCTGGGAATTTATCCAGAATGATGTTTTAAAATTTGTGGAAGAAATATTTGCACTCCCACATCCACTGAATCACCGTTTCTAATAGCTAAGTATGGGGGAAAAATCTAAATGACCAATGCTGAATGAATGGAGAAAGAATATGTGTATGGCATGCATTGGACATTTTTAAGCTCTAAGCAGAAGAAAATGCTGTCAATTTTGACAAGGTAGGTAAACCTTGAGGCCATTGTGCTAATTAAAATATTCCAGTCACAGAAGGACACATATTGCAGACTTATATTTACGTGAGGTAGGTAAAGTATTCAAATCTTTGGAGTAGAAGCTGGAGATAAGTAGTTAGCAAGGCTGAATAATGAGAAATGGGAAATTGCTGTTCAATGTGCACAAATTTCCAGTCATGTAAGTTGAAAAAGTTTTAAGACCTGCTGTAAAACAATCTCTATGTAATTATTAATATCAAATTGTATGCATGAAATACATATATTTTGCATTAGACTTTTTTATAAGAGAAATTTAGATGCGTTTTTAAAATATTTGTTTTTGTCTGCACTCATAAATGAGAAAATTTGAAAAGAGATTAAGAGACTGAGCACCAGAAAGGGTGACGATCAGAAATCTGATATTCTAGACCCTGCCTTGTGATGTTCAGTCTTATTTCTATTTCTTTTTCTTCCTTCGTGTATTACTCTGCTATATTTGGAAAGAGAGGAGGTTGGGTGTGGGGTGGGAATAAAGCAGAGTTTAGTGGTAGAAATATATAAATAAAAAAAGAAAAGAAACTGAGGTTGTTTAGCCTCTCGACAGTGGCCCTTATATAATTATTTAGTTTTTAAGCTGTTATAAAATTACTTTACAAAAATTAACCATTATGCATTGCACACTTAAAAGGGTAGGTTTTATGTGCCCGCCCCCACCCTGGGAAATTTATACGGTTTCCATTTTCATATCACAGGTATTATTTAAAAGTAGCAACTAATAGAAATGTCAATTCCTGAAATCAAGTTCAATGTATGTTTTATATTCATATTTGTAACATCATATTTTCAGAACTCATTAAATTAATAAGTCTATAATATTTCATTTTAGGGCACATAATTGCAAACTGTAAAAAACAGAATCACAAAGAACTATACGTATATTTTTATGGTAGGTATGTTATTGTTCATGAGAGACTATCTTCAGTGCCTCACAACGCCCCATTAATAGGCAACTTTGGTGAGCAAAACTCAAGAGGGATGCGAGGAAAAGGAGGTTATGTGGAGAGTGGAAAGAGATACACGTAAAGACAGAGATAAAGAATGAGAAGACCAGAGGGAAATAACTATGATTAAGCCGCCATATGTGTATGCTCTGGTACACCCAAGTTAAGTGAAATTATGGCATGTCAAAAACATGTACTAAAAAAAGAATGATTCCTGGAAAAAAATAGTTTATTTTTGTAAGCAAAGTTTTTCACTATGATTCTGTCTTTACTGCTATGAAACTTCAATGATATTGATAAAAACAACCACGAAAACATTCTCCCAGTTTCCCTTGCCAATCAGGCAAGAGCTGATTAATCATACATATCTGAACTTCTCACAACTCCTTATAGTTAAATTTTCTAATAAATCATTCTCTGAAAGTTTAACAAACATGGATTATATTTGCTAATTTTGGTTTTCTTAGCATTGATGGTCTTAGCGATCAGGCACTAGAAATTCACTAAATAGGTCCATACAAATTTTTTTTTTCATATAAAATGTCTGTCATACCAGTTCTCAGGCTTGATATTTGTATTCTGAAGTCTCCTGGATTACATACTTCCCCCAAACTGAAACTATTATGATTTAAAATAAGAATTCAGAGGATAAATTATGCAATGAAAATAAACATGATATACACTTGAATTATTTTTACACCTTTTTCTTGAACGTAATATTGTATTCTACAGACTGCACAGAGTAGATACAACTTTAGGAACATCTTTTCAGAAATTGGTAAACACCTAAATTCAGATTATATTTAATAAAATATTATTTTCATTCTGCTACCTAATTGATAGGATTTTATATTGCATCATGAGAGTGAAATATTCTACTATCTCACGTTAATAACTATTGAATCTTTGAAACATGCATGTGGAAACATTAAATACTGTTGTACATTTCATTTCTTTTTGGGTTAAATTAAGTCTATGTTTAAGAGACGGAAAGATGATTAATTTTCCATTTGTTTGGGGACAGACCACCATTTATAAAGCAAACAGCAAACTTGTTTGAAACAGAGGAGACAGTCAAAGCCACGTGATGAACTTCTTCAATCGATACCCCATGACCTTTCAAGATGAAGGGATAATAGTCTCCCACCCAAAGGAGAGGGAAAAAGTTCTATGTGCTGTTTATGAGACGGAGAGGTCACTTGGTTATGCAGAAAACAGGACACAATAGACGCTGCACAAAGTTCTGGGGAGAGGAATCGTGGCTACGTATTTTTCTAAGCTTGCCTTTCAGTACAAGTTTTCATCTTTTAACAAGCCTCTCTGTTCCCCAAACTAAGGATACGTTCTGTTTATTGTGTGGCGGAGAGCCCCCCTCCTCTTACATTCAGCTGTCTATCGGTGCCCTCTTTAGAGTACAAGTAATTGGTCTAAATCAAGAGTCCAAATGGCATGTCTAACCCGTTCAGAGTGCTGGTGATCTTATGACACAGCTTAGAGAATTTGAGGGAGGTCCTAAACAACAAAGCAGGATATTATTTCCAGTGAAGTCTTGTGGTTATGTGCACCTCTATTGCCAGGACAATTGCGGTCTTTGTTTTCCCTGATTCTAGGAGTCAGTTTGACCAGCCCGTTGAAAAACTCAAAGGGGTTTCCACAGCCTTTGCAAAGCACTGTAGACTATCTTTAAATCTACTTTGTATTTAACCCTCTTGAACATATGCATAGTCAAAGCAAGAGATTTTTCTAATCTACTGCTTAAAATTTAAGTGGTAAAAATCTATGTAAAATGCATTAAGCAACTAATGTGAAAAGATGTGTGTTTTGTTTTAGATCTATCCATCAAATGGAAATTTTGTACTCCTGATTACAAATTCCATGCTCAACAATTCATTTAAATATAAACAGCAAACTGTTTTTTATAACTTTATGGAGCTACATTTTGAAAACAAATATGGATCATGTTCAAGATTTTTTCTGAAACTTTTTTTTTTTACTGGAACTATACTAAAAGGTGTAACAGCACAAAAATTTAATATCCATTGGGTTATGTCCTATCTAAATTATGACCTTAAATTTTAAATATTTGTATATTTAAATTCAAAATTGTCAAGAGTACTAGAAGTTCACAGTACCATCAGTAATTTAGGTATCTTTCATCTTGAAATATGAGACTTTCTAAGGGAATCATATTAAAGATTGGCTGCTTAATAAAATAGGCTATAATTGTATTTTGGAAATTCATTTCTACATATAGGCAATAAGTCTGGGAGCAAATATTAAACTTTACACTCAAATTTGCAAACTTAACCTCTGGAAGCAAATATTGTACCTTATCCAATTTATATACATATTTTTCCTAGAATTATTCTTTTTGTCAGTACTTTCTTGTGAAGCCTAGTAAATCCAGCTTGAGGGATCGGTTGGTACTCGCCATATCACGTTTCGATCCTTTTTACTTTGATTCTGTCTTCTCACCATATCACCTCTTCTTACATCCTCTTTTTTGTCCTCTGCAAAAAATCTATTTCTGTTTTATTCCCTTGAACTTTTATTTGTCATTTTAGCCCTTCTATATGGTTTCTTTTTGCATATTAGAGAGATTTAACTCTGTTTCTAGTGAATTTTGTTTATCATAATGGTCTTGAAGTGAATCCCTTTTCTAGCATATGACCCTTTCCCTTTCAGACAGAGTAACACTCCATTGAGTGTATACGTCACATCTTTGAAAAAAATCCATTTTCCTATAGGTGGACATATCAGCTACTTTCAAGATTTAGCTATTATGAGTGGTGCTGCTGCAAAGATAGCACTCATGCAAGATTCACTCTTGCATGATGTCTTTAACTCTCTGGAAAGATACTCAGAAGTTGCATAAAGGGGTCCTATGAGACATACACTTAGGTTTTTGAGGTGTGTTCATACTATAAAGTTCATATCACGTGATTTCTGTGACAGAGAGTCAGAAAGAGACAGGAGGCTTTGAAACTATACATTCACTCTAACTCAGGGCCAATCAGATACATAGTAATGAAATTAAGGAATTGTAGGGTTATGGTTGATCAAGTATGAGAAAAAGTTTATTATTGTAAACAGAAATTAAGTCATCCTCTTTGTATTTTTCTAAATTACTGAAATAGAGGTTACTAGAGACTGAATTCTTGAGGAATGAAAAGACTGAAACAAGGTATTCCCATATGTAAAACCAAGAAAATATTAAAATAATGTTTTAGAATGTATAGAATGTGGTCAACATTATTCTTTCAGGATTCAGGTATGTTTTTATAAAATTAGAGGTTTGGATCAACTACATAATATATAGGAAATCAGTCTACTTTTCAAATGATATTATTTCTTTAAAAAGAAAAATAATATGAAAGTGCTAATAGACAATAGAAGTGTTTTGCTTATTCTCATAATATACTTTTCAAGTTCTCAGTAGAGTTTGATGGTCTTTTCGTAGAGCCTATTAAAATAATTTTGATTTCCCCGAACTAGAGACTCACATTTTCTCTGTAAACACTATTTAGTCAATCTTAAAAATTTAAGATTCTATATTTAAAATGATACATTTGCAGCCCCTATTCTTACCAGTCTGTGATTTTAATGAAGTAGACATATTTTATCCTCATAGAATAAAAAGGTGCAATGATTTGGTAGGAGATAAAAAAGTATTTATTTTGTCATAGATTAGAAAGCCATAGCCCACCGACCAAACATAATCTCTCATGTGGTTTTGCAGATAAGGACTTTTTGAGACTCAGACATACTCATTTGCTCACATTCTGTCTATGGCGGCTGTGGAGGTGCTATGGAAAACCTGAATATTTGTAACAGATATCGTATGCTCTTGGAGCTTAAAATATTTGCTATACAGCTTTTTCCAGGAAAAAAAGTAGGCATTTACCACATAAAACAGAGAGAAAAGACAATACTATGCAGTTATGGCTAATATTAAATAATAATGTAAGAAATTAACTGAGATTTAGCATCTGTTGGAAAATACAGAACCTGTGCATAAGGGAATTCCTACTGGTAACTTCACAGGAAATGAATTTTAAGGGAAAAATTTCAAAGGCATATTTACGCAGCAATGACATCTCCTGAGAGTTAAACATACTCAATATTGTTAAATATATGCCAACACATTTTATCTAAACCTATTTATATTTTCTATCAGAGATAATATTTGTTCAATAAACTTCTTATTTTCAAATGATGTTTTTATCTTCAAAGATGTTTCTATGAAAGCAGTAAGGAAAGTTGAGAGGTTCCGGAAAACCTCATACCTGATTTCCATATTCTCATCATATTCCAATAGTATAATGTAGTTGTTTTCATTATAATAAAATAGAATTATCATTAAATTTATTAAATTTTCTATTTATTCATATTGTTTTTAGGGGTGTGTGTGTGTGTGTGTGTGTGTGTGTGTGTGCGTGTGTGCTACTTCCGATTGAACCCTGAAACTGGAACATCGTGACACAGACCAGGCAAGGCTCTTGGAGGTTAACACAGGAGGACGACAATTTCAAACCCAACCTGGGCAACTTAGCTATTTAGAAGACCTAGTCTCAAAATGCAAAGTCAAAAAAGGACTCAGATTGTAGCTCAGTTCAAAGACACTGGGTCTAATTCACAGAAACAGAAGGAAAAAAGTCATATATCTATATCAGGGATTATGTAATGTTTGTGTTATGATTAGCTGGAAAATGTCGTCCCCCCCACCCTGGAAGGAGCGTTTGGGTTACCAAAATGCCTGGTGGGTGAAATTCGACTTTGAAACTATATAGTCTCAATGGGATCCTGGAATACAAAGTGTGTGTTTGGTTTAAAACTCAGGAATTGTGTAGTGGGGGGATTAATGTGGCTCATAGCTTCAGAAGTGTCAGCCCACGATCAGGATTCTCCAATGCGGAAACACCATTGTAGCACTTATGTGGAGCAGAGAGTCACTTCACAGCACCCCGGAAACAGAAAGGCAGGGAAAGAACCAGAAGAAGACCTGAGACCGGATAAATCCCCCAGTCCCGTCTTCATTACTCACCCAGGCATATCCACAATCGTGGCTCACTAATGACCTAGGTACCTTTCCACCAGTCAAGTTGGTGATCCAGATAAACTGTAACACATTGTATGTTATAAGGCAGGAAGAAACTGTGGCTATGTTATATTATTATTATTCTTGATTCCATACCATATGGTAAAAATAAGGATGGAAGAATAGTACAGCAGTTAAAGTGCTTGCCAAAGGAAAAAAACACTATTGTTAAAATAACCTTACTACCCAAACTGATACTCAGATTCAAAGCAATTCTGATCAAAATATAAACAGTTTTAACTAAACTAGAAAGAACAATACTAATACTTATATGAGAACAGAAGAGACAGGTACATAATGGAACAGAACTAAGGATGCAGAGAAAATTCCCAGCGCTCTTAGCCTTCTGATCTTCAACAAGGAGCCAAAAAATATGCTGGAAAAAAGATAGCCTCTTGTAAAAATGGTGCAGGAGAAAGCTAATTATCCATATCCCACTCAGTATGAAAAAATCAAGTCAAAACAGATGCAAGATCTAGATATTAATACAAAAAACGCTGAACCAGCTGGAAGATAAAATCAACAATACCCTTCACGATAACGCATAGAAAATGACTTTCTCAACAAAGCACCAATTGCACAAGTGATAATATCAACAATCAACAAATAGAAGTACATCAAACTAAAAGCTTCTTTTCAGTTAAAAAATGAACAAATTTAAGACACAACAAATCGAATGGGAAAAATATCTGCTACTCTTTCATCTACTGGCAAATCATGTAGATTATACAAAAAAAGAAAAAGAAAAAAGGAAAAATACTCTTCTTATAATAAAAGACCCAGTCAAATGACAGACTATTGAGTTGAGTAGAGAGTTCTCAGAAGAAGTATAAACGACCAATAAATGCATGAAAAGTGCTCAATATGTTTAGCCATTAGAGAGTTTTAAATCAAAACATCACTGAAGTTCGATCTTACTACAGCAAGAGTGGCTGTACACAAGAACAAAAACAATAACTTCTTGTGAAGTTATAGGGGAAATGCAACACTATTATATCGTTGGTGGGACTGTAAAATAGTGCAACCATATGGAAATCAGGATGGAGTTACCTCAAAAAATGTGATAATAATCATACCATCTGACCCAATGGTACCTCTTCATGTGTTTCTTTCCTAAAGTAAAAGATATAGCAAGAGTGATGCCTGCATGCCGTTAGCTATAGTAGCACAATGAATAACATCTACATATTGAGAACAACCATTATGTTCATTAACAAATGAGTGGGTATATATATAAAATACATATATTATGTATAAATTTTACTCTGCCATAAAGAAAGATAAATTTGAGGTATCTGTAGGAAAATGGAAACATCTGGAGATGATTATGCTTAGGACAATGAACCAAACCAGGAGGATAATTGCATAATTTTCTAATATGAGATACCCAAAGTTTAAGTAAGTAAAATGAAAAAAAAAGAATAAGGTAGAATATAGAAAGATAATTTTTTCTGGAGAGGCAAAGGTGATGAGGGAAGGGGAAGAAAAGGAAGGAAAGGAGAAAGGAGTCAGGTATGATCAAGATGCCATGTGTATATGCCACAATTTCTCAAGTTAAATTCACTTATTTATGACAACGTATATTAATAAAAATAACTTGAAAGAATAAATCGATGAAAGAAAAAAAATCTTACAGATGATATGATATTTAATCGTAAGCCTGAGAGATCATATACTACTAAAATAATAAACTAGGTCAGCAATGTGCCAAATCTTTCTGAAGAAAATTGCCAGATGACTATTGAACAGCATAAAAGGGCTAACTCAAGGGAGAGGTACCAAAGTCACAGCTTGGGAAGATCATTGCTATTGCAATCCATTATTCCAAGATAAACTAGAAATCAAATGCGATTTGAAAAATTACTGACAAGGTAGTTTCCTTACTCTACTTGTGCTAGCCTTTGGTAATTACAGGGTTCACAGAGGCAAACAGTACAAAATAAAATACCTAGAATATGATTCATATGCTATTATAAATCAGTGATGAGAATCTGCGACTATATGCTATGTGATGTTTACACTATTTCCTGTTCCTAGGGAAGACAAGTACGTTTAGATCCTTGCCATATATCTTACATTTTCCTCCAGGGAGGATTACAGAAACACTTGGGAAAATTAAAGCAAACTAGTATTTATAACTGAAAGCAGAATGCACAAATTTCTTATGTGAACTATTTGGCTTAATAGTATTATCAAGCTGGTCCCAGTTCTTTAGGCCTGTAACCCCATCCTTTGCATTTTGAGGCAGGTGTATTACAAATCTGAAGCCTGCCTTGGTATTTTTGTAATTTAATGAGACACTGTAACAAATAAACAATAAAAATGGAGTACGATATAGTTCAGATGGACGACGCTGTGTTCAATCTCCAATACAATATAAAAAGATAAATAGTATCAAAACATAAAGTATAGAATGTGCTTTTCCTAATTATTGATTTCAGATTAATATTGATCGAATTGACTTATCAGCAGTCCCCCCAGAAAAAAAGCCCTCTGTGAGTTAAAAATGTATTTGACACTGGTGAGAAGGGAACCTAGGCCAGTGAGATGCAGTGTCATTTATGGATAATCTGATTTAATTTTAGATGGAAAATCTTGACCTAGGTGTTGTAGCACATGATACAGCATCCTGCAGGTTAAAATAAGAAGGCAGAGATCTACGCATTTGTTTACAAATGATCAAATAACATGTTAGGGAGTGACCAGAAATAAGTGGCACTTTACATTGGTTTTGGAAACTTAACAAATTTTTGGAAAGAAAAAATCATAAAAGTATTTTATATTGTATGTGACAATTCACTAAGTACCTAAACATACCATATACTGTCAAGGAAATAATTGAAAAATCCTGATATTGCCTTTTCAGTGTGTTACATAGTTGTCCTAAAAAAGTATTGGTAAAGTTGTTTTGACCTTTGCTTCGCAAACACAGGGTGGGCGTTTAGAAAGGTAGGTGGGCTTTAATGTTTGAAATGTGCATTATAAACTGTATTATTTATACCTCCTGCGATGTGTGGTAATATGGCACAGAACTGCAGGACAATGGCTACATGCCTGATTTATTTTCCTAAGATTTGATTTGGCCAATATATAAATATATTGTGCATTTTTTAAAAGTTAAAAGAAAAAAAATAAATCATGCTAAAGTGAAACAAATGAAGTTAAAAGGTCTGGCTTAAAACGTTCATGTAAAATTAGCATTGATTTTTTGAATACTGATAAATTGTGGAAGGAAAATAATTTTTAAAATTTGAGATTTTGTGTTAAAATAGGAGTAAACTAGAAATCATATATGATAATAGCACATACACTTACGTAAATAGTTAAAATTTATTTAGGACAGAAGTCACGAGAAAAAAAGTACAATTATGAAGTACAATATTTCTGGTACATGTAAAACCCTAAAGACTCTCCAACATACACATCAAAAGATTTCTCCAAGTTTAAAGAGAACACAATTGTTTACAATCCAGATTTCAATGAGATTCTATGGTTACAAAGGGGAACACATGATTTTGATGACCTTACATTCTAAATAGGAATACATTGGAAGTGTTCCTGTTCACAGAAATAAAAATAAAAGATACACATTTAACTGTAACAAAAATCAATGAATGACTCCTGACAAATGATACTGTAAAATCACAATTACTATTTTTACAGTCTGTTACTATTCAGATGTCTTCAGTGTCTCAATTTTTATTATTCAATAAGAATTCCAGATTTGTATGAAGTACAGTTTGAAAATAAAGAGGATAGTTTATTCTCCCACCAAATCCAATGCAAATGTTCCTACAGTACCAATAGTCCTACAAAACATCTTCTTGTCAAGTTGTATTTAATAATGTGATAAAACACTAATGGAGTGGAATGACTGCTCCCTGTGGGTTTAACTAATGTCAATAGTCAAAGACATAGCAATAACTGACCATTCTGTCTCCGTGGCTGGAGTTCAGAATTTTCTGTTGTGTAAAATCTAGCAAGATACTAGAAATCTAGTTCCAAATGACTCTTAGTGAAGAGAATTTATTGGCTCACTGTTCTGGGAAGTCTTGATCTAGGATGGGATTCACAACTGACTGGATTCAGCAGCTCAAAAAAATCACTAAGAAGCATTCATTTGCATATCACTTTTCCTGTCGTCCGTCTGTGCAGTCAACTCTTTTATACTGAAGCTATTTGCGAGAACAATTACCAATGAGCAATTTTGGTAACTGAATTCCCACCCGTGTACCCACTCAGAGTGAAGACTCATTTGGAGGTCTCTCCAGAAATTTGTAAAAGCTTCTTCCACGATCGTTGAACACTTTTTGGACCTCATGGGCTCAGTCTACTGTTATATACTGTGGCTTCTAACCAGTTTTACATCCTGAAATGATGCCACACACACACACACACACACACAAACTTGGATTAATTGTATGGTGACAGAAAAGCGTGTAAAAATTAATGAAGGAGAAAGAAGAAGGACTTGCTTGTCAGAAGGCTTGTTGACTGACAATCTTGAGGTCAATGTTTAGATCCTGAGCACCTAAAGGACTTCAAGTGGATAGATTGCAGTAGGATGGATTTATTTTGTTCTCCTACTCCCTCACACACCACACACATTCTGTTGGATTTTCTTTTCCTACACGTGAAGCAAGAATCAATTAATAAAGTCTTTGCAGTCACTTTTGTTCTTTTGGAATAATATTTCACGCAGTTAATATTCTGATAAAAGCAAATTTAAAATTCCATTTTCTACTATGAAGGGTATCACTCCTGTTTTCTCCCTAATCTTCAGTCCTATCCACTACTTCTATTGTCATTATCCTCCACCGCAGTTCTAGTTTTTGTATGGCAGTAAATGAGCCTTCTGCTCCCTGATGCAATCTTCCAGCTTCTAATCTCTGATTTGTCCAAGCGTTACTAAAGGAATTAAAAGACAAAGAAGACAATCACTGTTTTTATTTTTTCCTGACTTCCACTTTCATTTAGGTGTATATACAGATTGTCTTTGACTTATTTTGGATTCATTTAAGAATTTTCGAATTCTACCATGTGAAAGTATACCCATAAAACACGTCGGTTATCACTCTTAGTTCATTATTTAAAAATTACCAGGGATAGTTAAGACTCTCATGACATAGTTTTCAACAGGTAGTCGTGCCCATCTGTGTTCTCAATAAATTATTCTGAGCATGTTTAAAGTAGGCTACACTGTGACATGATGTTTAGTAAATCAAGTGTTTTTAACATATTTTATTTATTTCATTATAATTTCAATTTACAACTTAAACATCAATTATATCAATTAAACACATAATTTGTTTTGAATAAATAATACAGAAACTAAAGTTTTGTGTGCATTTCTGATATTCATGGCAAAAATAGACATTAGTAAGGTGTTCATAGAAGATATATTTACATGCTCTACTGAGATCATTAAAAGTATTAAAAGTCTATCTCTCTTTCCATGTACCATTAGAACCAGAATAACAGGTACATAAGTATTTATGGATATCAACTTTTTGTTGGAATAAGATTTACACAATTTCTTGTAAAGGACGATATCTAAGTGCAAGTGTGCATATGCATATATAAAGTTGTGTGACTTTCTGCACAGTCTTGTAAGCTTATTCCCCATTCATAGTGTTAAAGAATCACCAATGGCGCTGCAGAGCATTCAGGAAAACCACTCATCCAAAGTGGTCTTCCATTTACAATTTCCCAGCTCAAATATGAAGTTTTGTTAGTTATTTTCTTGGATATTCCAGTGCTGTAGATAGTGCAAGACTTTTTTTTTTTTTTTTTTTTTTGGAAATGACTATACATTCTGTGCATCCTAAAATAACCAATTAGATAAAATGATATTTCTGAGAGAATTGGAGAGAATTGACTACAGTAAGCATGAGTGGTTTAGTGGCTGTTCAAAAGCATGTGAGCCAGAACGTAGAGAAAAGCTTAGAATGCTCAGGTTGCTCATTGTGCCCGCCAGCATCCTTATCATATACCACTTTGGCAGAGGGAGAAGTTAACAATTATAACATCTACTTTGTCCTGAGCAAAACTATGTTTAGAATGCCTGCTTTGGTTGCTTAGGATTTGTTTGAAGTTCAATTACCTACTTCAAACTTTTTATTTTGAAATTAATTACTTTTAACAAGAAGGATGTCTCTTTTGACTTTCAAGAAATAAATGCAATCTAGTAGCCTAAATTTGCTTTTTGAAATGTTCAGTTCAAAATTAAGCTTGCTGAAACGTGTTGACAGTTCCTTATCTGGATACCCCAAAAACCGTACTGAGGAGTTATGGATATCACTCAAAGCACAAAGCCAATATTTAAGGTTCTTTTTGTGAAAAGAATGAAAATCTAAGATTTCCCATGTAACCATAGAGAAGAATCTCTTATCATAGAATAATATCACAAAAAATCACATGTTTTCTGACTGCTAAATAGCACATTTTTTACTGTGGAAATCTTATTTTAGACGTTTATAATTTAGAGTGGTTTTCTATGTTTTAAATACTGATCTAGAAGTGTGGAATTTCAGTCTCCATACCTGAGTAGTCACACAAACTTTTAAAGCAAAATTTAATCTTTATTTTGAAAGAATAACCTGATTATTTTAATGAGCATTTCTAAAGCAATATATACAGTACTACAAAGTTTGGACTATTAAACCTTATTAGTAGCTGACATATATGCCACAGAGACTTTAAATATAACTTAATTCAAAGTAATCGACCAGAATAAGGGAGGCAAGAATATTGTTGTTTATTTATCTCCTAAAACTTTAAGGGGAGAACTTACAACACAAGCAAAAATATAGAGTTGAGAGTTGAGACACTTAAATAGCATTGAGAAGGTTACCGAGAGTGTACTTTTATCGATATAAGAAATTCTCATTGATGTCTTCTTAGAAGCTAGAATGGGCAATGAGGACTCTTAAAGAGCAGAACTTAACTCCTGTTGATGCTGGAAAGGATTACCTGCAAAAATTTTCAACAGAATTCCTCAGGAAGTAAAGAACTATAAGTCATGCACAGATATTGTTCAACTTAACAACACTTTAAAGCAAAAGAAAAAATAAAAGAAGAAGAGAAATAGAAGAGAGTGAAAGGGGAGAAAAAGAAGAGGAAACAACGAATGCTTCGGGCTTCCCACAAGCGCTTATGTGTCTCTCCAGTAGCAATTATATGAATCTCACCGGAATCAATTCATTAGGAAGTTCTCCTTTAAACTTTTCACTTCTCAGGAATATTTATGCAAAAACAAAATACATTAATTTTCTCTATGATGCACTTATCAGTAACTGTACACGTGTACATATATAGCCATTGTGACATATGAAAACTATTAGAAAATATCATATATAAAACTGAAAGTCATAGACTGTCCCTTGTAAAGAGCATGAAAGGCTGTGTGGTCATCACAACTCATTTGCTTTACTGCTAGCAACCAGATAAGGCCTGTCATATGGCAAGGGACATCAAACAAAAGGTGTAGAGCAAGGCTACTTGCATTTGTGTTGCAACTGCCTGTCCAAGTGAAGAGTTAATTGGACACCTATGTGAAGCCCTATTGAAAAGTGGCAGTTCCATTAAGCCCCAAGTCAATAAAAACAACATGAGACTAATTTGTTTGTATTACTACACAAAAGGAAATTACAGAAACATTTAAAATCTGCAGGAATTCATTGTAGGATATAAACATGCTTGCTTTTCTTTTCGTTTCATGAGCTCTAGATGTGCTCTTCACAGAAGCGTATTAATATTCAGGATTGGTATTTTTGCAAGGTGAGAGTCAAAACAAAATATTTGGATAACTGAATTCCCCAGTGCAGTGCTGCTGGGACCAAAGAGACTGTTCATTTCAGAATTTCTGTCATAACTCTTTCAGTCACTGAATATCGCTGAAGGCAGAAAACCTAACAGGAGATATTTAAAGCAAAGGGGTATCCCAGAGAGTCCAGAGATTCCAATGGTCTTCTTCCATCCTAAACTCTGCTAACTTACTTCCATAAGTGCTAATTTTGAAATGTGGATGAATGAAAAAATACTTAAAATACTACAATATAAATATGATGTCGCCAATTATTTCAATATTTGGCACTAAGAACCAAAACAATTTGTTTCAAGGTAAGCCTTCCTATGCCACAGTTAAGAATACGGAAGCCAGATTCTTGAATTCAAATGTGTCACAGAACCAATATTTTCATCTGCAAAATGGATTAATAATCATGCCTTCTTTCCCAGATTTCTTGGAAATCAAATGAATTACTTTTTGTGCTTACACTAGAATCTTGCCAGTATAAGAATCATTTGCTAGCATGCTATTATTATTTGCATTATCCAGATAAATCCTCCAGTTGTAGAAAAATTTTATCTGATTTGTCAGCATACACAAATATTTTTTTCTAATATGAACTCTTAGTCAGGCAGAAAAATGTACTTGGATGTCTGATTAGTTGAATAAGCCTTCAGATTAACAATGCTACTTTTGGAAACTATATTATACTAAAGAAGGAAATTTAAGAAGACATCAGAAATTGAAAAACATTCCCTGTTCTTAGGCAGACAGTATTAATAGAATCAAAATGACTGTACTGCCTGAACTGACATACAGATTCAATGAAATCTCTATCAAAATAGCAACGTTTTCTTTAACAGATTTGGAAAAATAACCCTAAATTCCTATGGAACCAAAGGAGAGCTAGAATAACCAAAACAGTCCCAAGTAACAAGACAAAGGCAGGTAGTGTTATGATTCAGACATCAAGTTGTATTTCAAAACAATAGTTATAAAAACTATGTGGTATTGGCACAAAATAGGTTGACTAGTGGAACAGGTCAGAGAATGCAGAGACAAACTAAAGTGACCTCAGCTACCTAAAATTTGGTAGAGAAGCAAAAAACATACATTGAAAAATTTTAAATTATTACAGTTTGGCAAACTATTCCAAATAAATAAGTAGTGTTATGATCGTTGACACTACTTAGTGTATAAATTCTATAAAAGCCATATATAAAATTACAGAATATCCAAGAATCTTCAAGAGTTTTACAATGTCTCTAAATTTCACTGCAACTAAAGGCAAAATAATATGTGTATATGCCTGAAAATACATTTAAAATGATGGGACATTAAAAGTACAGGCATAAGATCTGTCATTGAAGGGAAGATGTAAGGCCGAACAAAAAGCCAAGAAACGAATGATTTCTGAGCCCAAAAGCAGTAAGAACTTTATTAGTTGGTAAAAATGTGAAGGAGAAATTAAATCTATTTTAATAAAAAGTAGAATTCTTACATCAGTGAGGTATTTAGACATTTGTCTGTTTGAATTATAACCTACAACCAAGTTGCTTTTATTCTTTGTGTTTTTTTAAAAGCAGAAACACCACAACACTATGTTGTAAAAGTATGACAAATTAATGCCTCCAGGTACCATTCACAGATTAAAAAATCCCTTGCGTTCCAAAGGCAAAACAAACAAAAAATGAACTGGAACAAAATATGACAGAGTTCCTAGGTAATGCACGTATCATTTAGCACACAATTCATCCAAATGACATGTACAAAACAGATTTATAGTCAGATATTGCCCTCTGTTTTCCTTTAAAATATTATCTTCTTTCCAGCTTCTTGGAAATAAAGCAAAGTAAAGCAGTAATAACTAGGGAAGTGAATGAAAAAATCTTAAAGCCATTGAAAAAAATGCACAAATTGAATATTTTATTGGTCTAATTATAGCTTTAATTTAATCATTAGGAGCTTCTACTTTTGTTATCTGGTGAAGGGTCAGTTACTAGCCCTCCTTGAGAAAAAAAGAGAGATTTATATTTGACTTTGGAAAGAATTATAAATTATTGTATGCATGTTAGCAGCATTATCGTGGTTTAAATGTTGTTTTCCTTCCTTTTCGCAGGGTAAGAGGTACATTAGCAAGTAGAAGTGAATGGGAAGGAAATTCTCATGTAAAAATAGCTACTTGAAAGCGCTAAGAAAGCCTTTAAACACCTGTGTGATTAAATGAAAAACAAATGAATTTCTCCCCCTGGGGTAGAGCGGCAGTGAAGAGAAGCAAGAGAAATCTGGGAAAACGTGATTATAGGGGAGATTCAAAGACACACATAGGAATATTCTTGGGCTTTGAAGGAGTTAACTGGAAGAGAAAGGCCGCGTTCGAACTCGGGGAACATAGCTGAGCTCACACACGCCATGTGGCGAGCAGGCATCCAGAATCTGAAGGTCAGAGTTAATATGAATAGCATTAACGAAGAGAAGACACCAGTCTGTTATTACTCCCGTGGTGGAGTCTATTTTTCCTGGTCTTTGTATTTTCTGGTATTTGTGGATGGACGGAAGCTTAAATGTGCATGTTGGTATGCCCCAGGGAAAAAGAATACTCAGAAAACACAGTAGAATCTTCCAAATTCTGCGGCTTGCAGCCACAGTTTTCTTCTGTTTTAAGCTACAAAGAAGATGAAAGCAACGGCATGGCAAGATGAGTGCTGTCAGGAATGGTTTTAGCATGATCTAGTTAGAGCTCTAGAGCACAGCAAATTCAGACATACGTGGTGTGGCTTAGAGAGACCTGTTTCTTAAAGTGTGAGCAGAAAAAAAATATGTGTAACTTATTTTCCACTATGAATAACAATAATAACTCAAAGGAATTAAATAAAAGTATTAAGTCATCGTCTTTCAGCTCCAAACGCATCCCCTGGACTCAGTGATGTTGGGACTAGGGCGATGTACACGAGTCTCCTTCTCTGCTTTCTATCTACATGCCAATAACTTATTGGAAAGAAAGATGAGGGAGGGACTTTCTTGTGTCTTGCCGGATGTAGCTATCGTCAGCCTTACTTTGACCCCAGCATGGCCTCCCAGTAGTAGCACTGAGCTCCAGCTCAGAGCGTTACTGCAGAAGGGAAGGTAGGTCCTCACCACGCAGCTCTGAAGTTCCCAGGTCACGGACTTACCACTACGGAAACTGCTTCCATGTCCTAGATTTGTAAATTAGCAAGTTTTTCTCTTATATTTATACACCCTCAGAAGTTTAATTTCTTCCCTCAGCTGATCTCACTATCGGCTTGATGCTGCCCTTTAGTGTTTCTTCTTGTTTATGATCTTTTCCATTTTTTAACTCTTTTTATACTTGCACAACCAGTTATTTATCTTAAAATTCCTCTGTTAAATCAGCTACTGGAGAGAGCTCCACTT
Source organism: Ctenodactylus gundi (assembly GCA_004027205.1). NCBI lineage: Eukaryota > Metazoa > Chordata > Mammalia > Rodentia > Ctenodactylidae > Ctenodactylus > Ctenodactylus gundi. The sequence continues at coordinate 26,238 of PVKB01006162.1, read as the reverse complement.
ACATATTACACCTTAAATTGAGCATAATAAAGCCCGAATCGCAACCAGACAAATACAAAGAAAAAAGACAAAATTTATGTCTTGAAATCATCAGAAATCTCTGAATTTAAAGGAAAGAAGGGCGACCAGAATATAAAAAGAATGGCAGTCTTTTCTGTACATCAGCAGCCTCATTGTGTCTCATCTACACCCCAGCCCTTACAGACTGCTGATCCTGGATGTAATTTGAGAATAGGGGCTAAATGGAGCCAGTGATTCTGCAAGCCCGGAAAGAAAGCATTAAGGGCTTTGAATAGTGATAAGGTAGGGAAACTTTCTTGATGGATTTCAAGTGCAGTTATTTGCCACAAAATGTTTTAGCTTATGATGTTGTTCAAAAGAAAACCAATGAGGAGTTTAAAGAATATTTGTTAAAGGTTTACCTTTCAGAAATGACTTTTCAGTTGTAGAAACACCAGAGATTTAAAGACTGTTGCCACAATCTGGTGATCTTTGTGTGAGCACATTCCTCAAATCTCAGTGTTTGAACTAAAAACCAGAGAACTACATTTAAATCCTTTAAAGTTTGAAGAAGCACATATTTTCTAGGCTTTCCTGTAAATTCCCAGATTAGACAATTCTTGCTTAATCCTGCCTCATGCATTTAGTCAGGCTTTAATATTTCCATCAGCCTAGTAGAAGAGAAAGAAAGTTCATGGATGGACATAGCAGCATGTGAAGATTCTCTGGTTTTTGTACATACTTCATAGAATAATTAGGAGACTTACAAAACAGAAAAGAGTAATCTGGATTTTTTTATTTTTCTAATTCAGTGTCTATCTTTCCCCCCATTTTATTGATATGTATAAGTGCAAAATTTAAGGTTTACAACGAAGTTTAGCATTTTGTGCACCTACTTGTCTTGTCAAGGTGACAAGGACTTTCCCACTCTCTTTCTGTCCCTCCCCCTATCCACCCCACCCTCCCTCCCCATCCTACCACCCTGTTTCACTTTATTTTTTGTTATAAGTTCCATAGGAGTTGTGATCTGGGCCTCTCATATCAGAGAGACCATTCGATGTTTCACTTTCTGCTTCTGACTCACTTCACTAAGCATGATGCTCTCAAGCTTCTTCCATTTGCCCACAAACACCTCTGTGCTGTTGGACTTTATGGATGCACAGGGAGAAAAGTAATAGAAAAGACTACAAAACAAATTTGTTCTTTGGAAAGGTCAATCAAAATTGATATTAATCTATAAAATAAATGGTGGGAAAGGCAATTAAAGAGAAAGTTTCGCTCGGATATATCTGATATCGTGGTCTCAATATCCTGTCTAAAACTTGTTGATGTTTAGTTGTCAAAGTATGAGTTTTACAAAACAAAACCGATGAGAAATGATAATTCAAACAAGGACATGGCATTGGTGCTACTTTAAAGGGGTGATTTTAGTCTTTCTTACCCTCTTTCCAACGATCTGTCCTTCTGCCATGTGCTGATGCAGAGCCTCAACAGTTGCCAACACTTACATACTGGACATCCAAACCTCCAGAACTGTTAGCCAACAAACTCATGTTTATTATAAAACATCCAGGCTTAAGTGTTATAAAAGTGCCATTAGGCTAGACAGTGAGACTAAATATTTGAAATCTGAAATTAAGTAAAATACCATTAGCCCCTAAAATGAAATTAAATGCAATCTAATAAGTGCATGATCTATGTGCTATTTTAAAACACTGCTAAAATCACTTCAGAAGACATAAGAAAGAAGAAGTATACCGTATTCAGAATAGAAGATTACATACCGATTATACATCAATTTATTCCAAGTTAACTTGTAGATCAAACACAATCCTGGCCAAAAATTTCCCATGACTTTCAGTAGTATTGTCAAGCTACCTAAATTTCATGGATAGACAAATGCAAAGAAATAGCCTAATAATTTCAAAACATGATAGAAAATGAACTATAAATTATTAAAAGGCAAACTTACTATAAATTTAATCAAACAATAAGGTATCCATAAAAAGACAAGTAGATATTAAATAAACGGATTAGAATAGAATCCAGGAATAACACATACAAATATGGACTATATATTTTTGACTACGATGCAATGCTAATTCTATAAAGCAAGGATAAACATTTTGAGAAATGCTGTTGAAACAACTAGGCAGTCATATGTAAAAGTGAATATAACACTTTATTAATCAAACCAAAATTAACTCAGAATGTATATATAAAAATTAAATGCATATTTTTAAAAGAAAATAGCTAATTTTAAAGAACACCCTTTTAGGTAGGCCCAGATTCCAAATATTAATATCAGAAATACCACCTATTACAGAACAAATATTAGATAACATCAGACATCAAACTTCTATTTTTTGAAAGACACACTTATGGATCTTAAGCTACAGAACAAGGGACTATATTTGCCCATCATGGTATGACAAAAGACTTAGGTGACAGCATGCAAAAGAGTTTTCAAACCACAAATTTTAAAATCCAGTAAAAGACAACGGATGAATTGGACTCATGGATACACATATTAGAAGGTGAAGGTTCTCTGGTTCTTGTACAATGAACACTTCATGGAATAATTAAGAGACTTTGAAAAGAATAACCTGGATTTTTAAGGGAGTATAGGAAATTTTTTTATAAAATACACAATCAAAGTAGTAAAATGACAAAATACAGAATAGCAGAAAATGTTCACAGATCATATATATGAAAAAGAGCTAATATCACAAATTATAAAAAAAAATCCCTAGAAATGAACAATAACAAAGCATCTACTTAGAAGGGCACAGCATACATTTCTACATTTTACATGCTAGAAGTCAGTTATCTGTGGCTCCTGGGTTGAATATCATTGAAGGTTAGTAATTATAAATGTGAAAATTAAGTCTTTTGTATATCTTTTAGATGACTTGATGTTTTAGTTGCAGCTTTTCTGGAGCTAAAAGACCACCACAGAACAGGAATAAAACCTCTGAGTACAAGCAATGGCGAACATTTAAGGCGTTATGTGTAATTCTGTAGTTTTAGATTGAGACATTTTTAAACAGGTGGCCATGAACATAAAACTCACTGTCACATCAAAGATTTGATATTCTTTGAATCTGTTACATTGAAATAAATGAGATTATATCACAGCATGTTTTTTTAAAGCTTTGGCCCATATAACAAGATGAAGAAAATCAGATTATTAAGAGTAATGTGTTAGAAGTAAGGTATGCAGTAAAAACATTCATATTTTGAAGGAGAACTCAGAAAAATATATATATTTTAAATACAAATACATTTTCTTAAAATCTTTTCTTGTGCTGAAAATAGATAAATAATATTATATAAATCATGAATAAAACCGAACACTAAAAATACAGAACAAAAAATCCTAGAGTATAAAGAACAAGCTTGGCAATATATCACAAAACTGAATAATAAATATTTTGAATTTGGAGTTCAGAAAAGCCTCTGGATATTTTCTCATATTTCTTATTTGTGCTTAATCTGTGGAATGACATTTCTATAACGAAGAAAGTCAAGTTTCCAAAAGTCAGCTAAGACTCATTTATTTCAGTTGTTATTACACTTCCAAGCTGCTAGCTCATTTCTCAAATAAGAAGACTCAATAGATGTCAGGGTTGAGGGAATTCAGAATTCATCTCAAAATTTATGACTCTCACTTCAAGGATGAAAGATGATTCCTAATGCCAAAACGACATGAAAAAAAAAAAAACTTGTTTTGGAATCAAAATCTGATGAGAAGAAGCCTTCTTCAATAATGCCTCCTACCAAACACATGCATTTCTAAATCATCAATGCTTTTGCTAACCTGAATTCATTTTCCTATTTCCTTTTGAATATAGATTTTCTACCCTAACTTGTTCTTGGATTTTTATACTAGCAATGCTTAAGTCTGTTAAATATAATTTTAACTAAGATTTTCCTATTACTAATGTGTTTAACTGTGTATTAATTTTATCAAATTTATCTCAAAAGAAGTAGTTTTAGTTTTTCTTTTTAAAAATAATTCAAGGTTGACAGAACTCAGTGATTAAGGAACTTTAGGTGATGTATTCTTAAAATGATTATGATGTTAGTCTTAGAATGATTGATGTGATTTCAGGGAGAAAATAATAATATTATTCATAGAATCATTAATAGCTACTTATTTAAAATGAATCTGGTTCTCTATTTCTTTTTCTGTTTTGTTTCACTTTATTTTGTTTTGTTACTGGGGATCAGTTCAGGGCATTCACCTTGAGATATCAGCCCATTTTCATTTTTAATTTTGAGATGGGTTCTTGTTAATTCACAGAGTTGCCCAGTTGCCATTGTTCTGCCCCAAACTCCCAAAGTGAAGGGAATGCAGGTCTACACCAATGGGGCTAGCTCCAATTTCTTAGACATACTTTTAGGAATATGTGGGACTTTTTTCACATTTTCAAAACAAAGTCATTTTGAGAGAAGAAAATATAATATTTAATTTTATAAGTTTTAGCTACTCACTTTGGCAGTTATGAGCAGAAGGTTAATATACATTTCACAATTATATCTCAGAATCTAATATACATAGAAGCTAGAATTCATTTCTATAAAATATTTTTATGTATCTCATAATTTTTTACGAGTGTCACTTCCATCATGACCACAACTGTGGTTATCAAGCTTTCTCCAAGAAGTTTATACATGAAGAGAGATATCAGCAAGATGGAGAAAAGTCTCCAACAGTTGATCTCTCAGGAGCATGCAGATGAACAATCATTACTCTCATGAAAAAACACCTTCACAAGAACTGAAAAAAATCAAGTGAAAGATTCAAACTACCTCAGTGGAGACCAGAAAAAAGACAGACGCATTGAGGAGAATAAAGTGGGTATTTTCACATTGTTTAGTTCAAATTTGTCTTTCAGCCAATGCATCAGTGTAGAAAGAAAGGTAACTTTCACATGAGGGAAGGGGAATGAACTGAGGCCTCGACTTTTTTTCTCCCAATATTTGTTAATATATGAATATGTGTGTGTGTAACGATGATTACACTGGGTTTGAGGACTTCGTTTTTTGTTTTGTGCATGGATATATCGTGACAGCCTTGCAGCCCTTTCTCTCCCCTTATTGACCCTCCTGATCCTTCCTTCATCCTTCTATTTCCACTATTACATCTAATTGGTTATATAAAATACCTCTGTTGGGATTTCTCATATTAGAGAAGCCATAACATATTTTGTCTTCTGAGTTTGACTCACTTCCACTAAGCATGATGATCTCAGGTTGCATCCATCTGTCTACAAAAGTCCCAAATTTATCTATCTTTATAGAAGAGTAGTAAGTACTCCATCATGTTTATATACCATTGTGTTTGAATCCATTGGTCTTTTGACGGGTATTTAGATGTCTTCCACAGTTTATCTATTGCTAGTTGTACTGCTATAAACATGGGCATGCATGTATCTCTATTATATGTTGCTTTTCATTCTTTTGGAAAGATACCCAGCAGAGATATCACTGGATGAAATGGAATATCTAATTTTAACCTTCCTATTGCTCTCCATAGTGCTTGGATCAGTTTACAGTCTCACCAGCAATGTAAAAAGATTCCATTTTCCCCACAACCTCACCAGCATTTATTGCTTTTGACTTCTTGACATGTGCCTTTCTCACTAGAGTAAGGTGGTATCTTAGCGGTGTTTTGATTTGCACTTCTCTAGCTGCTGAGGATGTTGACCATCTTTTCATGTACTGACTATTTTAATTGTTTCATCTGGGACCTACGCCTTCATTTCAGTCACCCATTCAACTTTGTCTCAAACTCCAACACTAGGCCTATCCTAGTGACCCCTGACAACAAGATGTAACCTGTAGACCCAGATTCCAGGTCATTCTGTTTCAGATCGACTCTTACGGATACAAGCTTTGGGCATATGCCCAAGCCTGTGCCCACCTCAGAATACAGTTCACATTCATCCGTGTACATGCTAGTTCTATGGATTCAGACTCCAGAACTTCCTTAGAGACAAGTTTCTTCCTAAGACCACAGGTGCAACCCACTCCGGTGCATCTGGAGCCCAGGTCCAACCTTATGTCAGGCAGTCCCTGAAGAACCTGGTTCCAAACTGCTGCCACAGACTCAGGACCAGACTTCAAGATCAAACTAGTAGAATCTAGTGTCAGTCACTCCAAAGAAAGTGCCTCTTGGCTGACTGGCAAAGCCTCAACTCAGTACTTGGCTAATCCTCACAGATAAGGCTCCAAGTACGACCTCATGGACTCAGACGCTGAGCCTGGTCCCATGGATACACTTTCAAGTCCAATTCATGGCTCCCGGCATGGGATCATCCCCAGAGACTCAGAATCTAGCTCATGCTTGGAGACCCAAGCTTAAGGCCAACATTGGCACGAGGCTAGCCCCCAGGGACTAAGGCTTAACCCTTCTCTCAGTGCCAAATTGGGCTCTGTGGATTCAGGATTCAGGCACAGCACCTTGAACCTATGCACTAGGCTCCTCAAATGAATTCATGCCTCAAACGCCTTCAATCATAAGGTGACAAGGGCTTCATGCATCTTAGTCTGTGTGCTTTACTTTTTCTTTGATGGTGGTAGCAATGGCAGTTAGCATGGAACGTCAAGATTGGCTTAGAGATCTGCAAAGCACTAGTGGAATGCATTCTGGATGTGTCTGGGTGGGTCAGGGGTGCTTGACGTTGGGCTCTTTGTTCTGTTGCCCCTCTACTCTGCATCTTTGTCCGGTTCTGTTGTCCAGCCACCATGAGCTAAGCAGATTTGCTTCCTGGAAGGCCTTCGGCTGTAATATTTCTGAGTGTATCTATGAACTAAGATTGCACTTCCTTCTACTTTTCCATGATGTTTTTTTCTTAGTTGCCATATATTCCAACACTGAATAATTTATTGTTATTGAATAAATTTACAAAACTATTTAAATTATTCAGGGAAATTTGGTTTAAAATTTTATTGTTCAATCGTTCACTGCCTTAAGTCAGAAATTACGGTCAATATTATTTTCTTTTGCAAATTATATCTTTTTTAACATCTTATGTTTCATTTGGTTTATACACATGGGTATATACCTAACATAGATCACTGTTTTATTATTTTTGATCTTTAAAGTTTACATCTTCACAATTATTTTTATATTTATCATCTTGTAGATATTGTTTTACATTTAATTTAGTAGTGAAGGTAAAGACTCTGTGTTCTCATCACCTCCAGTTTATTATTATTATCACTGTTATTATTTCAGTTTGGTTAGGTGAACATGTTTAAGTTTCTTTTGCTAGATCCTCCTATCACTTTTCAAAATATGCATGTTTGAGTCATCAAGTCATTGTTGTTCCATGAAAGACTGCCAACTCAATTAAATATGCAATTCCAGAATTGCAGGTACTACTTATTAATCTTTAAATAATTCTTCCGCTTCTGCTATGATTTTGTGTCTAGGAACAACAACTTTGGTCAATCTACTTTTTCATTCTTTTCTGGTAACTTTCCCCCCAACTCTCTACTGTGATTTATTGTGCTTTCTACTATTAGAATTGAGAGAGATGAATTGAGGAACAACAAATAGTTCTCTGTTACTAGGTCTCCCTGGCTATAGAACTTTAGAAAACCTAATTATGTCTTGACGACAGCTTTGAATATTAGTATTAATATTTTTCTTCATATTCCTAGAATATGTTCTCCTTTTTAGTTTGAATGTGGAATTTTTAAATAAGTATCAAATCTCTTTCTTGACATCCGGTATTGTTGTTTCATCTTCACCCTAATGTCGTTTTTCTCTGTATCTTGAGAAATATTGAGATTAACTGTAGTAACTTAATGTAGTACTCTGTCACTTCCATCCTTCATCGTCTGTGGTGCTGATTTTCACTGTGCTTTGTGTTTTACTTGGGTGCTCACTTATCTCTTCTGTCTTACTTTTCATGAAAGATCTGTTTAGTTTTGATTTTAGTTCAGAATTTCACTTGCAATGGGACAATATTATTTATCTAAAGTCAATGTGCATTGTTAATACATTCTGTTTGCTTTCTTTTCAATTTATTCATCCTGGAATATGGAAAAAAAATCTGAACTTCTGATTTTTCAAATATTGATTAAGCACTTCCGTTTATTCTCAGAAAGGCTGCTATGTCTCCTTCCATGGTCAACGACGAAATGACGTACTAGTGAGAATAAGCCCCAATCCGCTTTAGAATTAGTCTCAGTGTGAATTGTATTTATGCATTGTTCTGTATTTTTCTTAATACTTCCAGTTTCGTGGCTTTCAGTTATTGGTATATGGCCTCCTGAATCAGTGTCAAATATCTCAATGATTTCTTAGTCTCTTTTCTCACTTCCTCTACTGTCTAATGTTTCCTTCGGAAATTTCAGAGTACATGGCCATATGCTAAACATGCTCGTGAAGAGGGAGAAGGAGAAGAATGGATGGAAACTGGTTGATACAGATCGAAGGTCTGTGAGCTTTTTCTTTTTTTCTTGAACAAGGAAGGAAAAAAATAACAAAATACTCTTTCTGTTCTTGCTGGATGATAACCCAGCTTTGTGTCATTTGAAAATCCGTGAATAGATCAGTTTACACCATGAATTGGATCCTCGTGGAATTTAAAGCTACCAGTAAAATCTCACTCTATTCCTGCAGACTCTGGAAGTCTTGTTTGAAGTTGAAATGTGAGCTCTTAGTTCTTTTCGCATTTCTAGGTAGACTGGTTAGAATTTGGGAGAAATTACATCAGGCTGTCTGCTACATATCAGTTGAAACCGATCTTAGAATATTGCCTTTTAAATATAAAAACTAATAAAGTAAAAATTTTATTTAAAACCTTAAGATGAATAATTATAACTTAATACAAAAGCATTTAGTACTGTTTCACAATCTCAGGAGTGTAATACAGCGAACCCATTGTCTTATTTGATCTGATATCTGCTCTACTTTCATTAGCTTTTCAGAATAATGAGCAAGGATGTCATTGTTTGTCTCATCTTTCCTATAATATTTTATGGGATGGCATAAGAGGCTTGACAGAAATACGCTATGATTGAAATAATAAATTGACTTTTACTTGCTTTCATTTTGTTAATTAATTCTATATGATATCCTGTTTTGCCTTACTTTTTTCTGAATATTTGAATAATCGTATAGAGCATGTACTGTTATGCACAGATATTCTCCAAAAATTTTCAATGACGTTGGTATTTATTAGCTAATATTCATTCTTCAATGTTGCACAAAGGACTACCAAAAGCCTGTTTTTCAAAGATGCAGCTCCATTAGAAGTTCCACCTCTGACCTCAAACACTCTCATTATATGTGTATACAAATATTTTATTATATATAAATTTAAATTATCGAGCAACCTTTCAGACATTAGAAAAATAAACCAAAGAAGTGCAATACAAAATAAAATACAGCTCTGGAGAAATAAAGAACCCCAAAATTTTTAATTACATGAAAATGAACATTTTTTTTTTGAGTTCCTATGTTTTGTAACAAATGAACAGAATACAATGTGGTGTAACTTGACCACGAAATGAAGAGCATTAAAGAGCACCTGATTCGATAATGAGGCTGAACAGATAAGGAAGTTTTGCATTGAAAGAATGTAACATTATTGAAGTATTTAATCTGAGCTTGTCTTCAGATGAAAAGACAATGGAATAACATTATGCATGCAGAAAATGTAAAACAGTTACTTTTATTCAAACACCTGTTTAATAGAAATGGCAGTTTTACAAAACAATAAAACTAAAACAGGCATAATCTTCATTTTTGTCCTTTCATTTTAAAATTATTCAGTGACCCAATTGGAGAGGAACTATTACTCAAGGAGATAAATGACAAATAAAGACATAAAGAAGATACATTTTGTTCAGTGCTGTTATTTTACTTTTTCCATTAGCTAACTTCTTTTCCACTCATCTTGCTATCAGACCAGACGTTTTCTGCTATCATAAATTAACCCAGTCCCATATTTTTTAAACTATGAGACATCAGGGTCTTTTTGAAATTTTTTTTTCTTACAGAAGAATCCACACATGCTTTTATGCATTCCAGAAAATAATTTATTATACAGTGTAACTGATGCCTATATCAGCCTAATTATAATTTAAATATTTTAAAACATTCATAGAGTATAAGATATGCACAAACAAAAAGTTGTATTAAAATGTTATTTAAATTTCTACTTTAAATACATATCGTAAATCTTTCTATGCTGTAGAGTTCCATTTTCCTGAATATTGTTAAAGTTAATTAAAATATTTAAAAATTTTAAGAGTCTGGCATCATATTGGTTATGAAAAGGCATAAAAAGACATTAAAAAGTCATAAATATTTGTTTAGTTCTTCTGCATCAATTTAAATATTTCTTGCAGGACAAATATGCTAGTTTTCATTTAAATCTAATAGAGACATCATTGTTTGTTAAAAAGCGTAAAGCTTCTATATTCTGTCTGTGCTAGGAATAGTTGCTCCCTAAAAGGTATCTGTATGCTTATCACTCAGATTTGTAAATTTTACTTTATACTACATGAAAATATAACTAACTAGAAGATCTTATGGTGAGGAAATTATCCAGAATGTGTTATTTCTGTCCTAGGAAAGAATTATTCTGAGAGTCCTAGTAGGCCAATTTCAGCCATACGATTGGACCAGAGTCAACCAGAAAGACAAGTGGTAGAGCAAGCAGAGACAGGATGTATTCAGTATGGTCACCATACTGGAAGAAGAGAAAAGGAGAGAAAAAATAAAAACAGAGGGCTCATTGTAAGTAGCAGTGTTTTCTGGGTAGTCGCCAAAGCTCTAGTATTACAACACAGAAGAATCGCAACAAGGAGCAAGAGGCATGCACAGTGAAACTGGGTTGGTCACGTTGTGGTCTGATTGGTCATTTTCTTAGTTCTGACTCTTAAGGCTCCTGCTGGCTCTCAAGGAATATCTTTATTGCTTGAAGGAGAAGGTAATTTGGTTCCACAGTAAGAAAGTTGCTCACGGGGAACCTGATTACTAAATTTGAGATAAGCTGAGAACAAATGTCTTAGAGAATGAATAGGCCAGAGAAGCCAGGCCTGGAGTCAGACAGGATCCCTGAGCCCTCCTTTAAATCCTGAGTTTTAAAGTATCCCCTCGTACACATATTGAAATGAGTTTTAAATGTAACTATATGTATATTTGTAAGACTCAGAAGGAAACAGAGAGGAGAAAGTGCCTTAGTGAAGACTCTAAAAGAAATTCTATCTGTCTAGTTATCGTCTATCTATCTATTTGTGTCACTTTGTCATTTCTGGAACAAAATACCCACTATCTGCAACGTAAAGGAGAAAAATTTGTGTATACTCATAGTCATATGTAGTCTGCTAGCTCTAAAACAGAAACAGCTTGGTGGAAACTAAACCTGATCGCAGGAAGAAGAGAGAGAAGAAAGGTACCAAAAATATGAATACATCCTTGCATGTTACATCCTCATTGATTTATGTAAAATCCGGCCTCACGTCTTAACAATGCACTCTGTTAGTAAACCCTTCAGTTGATGATGACTTCACTGGTAAGTATAGCCCCCATGTTCCAATCACTATCCAAATATTTGAGACATATGGGGGGTATTTTGCCTTGAAACCATAGTACTCAACTTCTGACTACTAAAAACAGAATTCATAATAATGTAATTATACAAAATGTAGTTTATCATTAAGTTTTAATAGTTCTAAAATTGCTGAATAGTTCAAGTTCAAAGTCTCTTCCGAGACTCAAGGCAAACTCTTAATTGTGAGCTTCTGAAATATTCCAAAAGAAAATTAAATATTTTCAACATACAAATGCATGGGGCAAACATTTCCAATCCAAGAAAGAGAAATGAAAATATATAAAGTTTTAGGACAAAAGGGAGACCCAAAGCCAGCAGGACTAATGTTAAATTGTGAGCTCTGAGTCGGGCACCTAAGCTCCATGACCTCTGTCTTCTCATTGCTCGCTGTCTGTGGTTTTCCTTGGAAGATGCTTCTTGTTCCTGGCATCTCTAACTTACCCGGTTCATCATGCGCCTTTGGCATCACTTTCATAACTTTATGTACTGTCCTCTCAGGGCACATTGTCTGTCTCTAAGGCCTTCCTTTGAGATCTGAGTAGAAGCTTCCCTGAACGGCCAGCTTTGCGTTTTGCACACCTAAAATTCTAGAAGAATATGGAATGCAGTGAGATCTAGTACCAGCTAGAGACGAAGTCAGGTCACTCGGATGAGGGTGGCAGAGGATTGCTGAGCCCTGTGAATGACTCTTGGCATTAATAAAGCCGCTAACTAAAGAAAGCTAGAGTCCGTCGGAAGCCAGAAACACTCAACAAAGTCTTCTTTGAAACCTTCTGAAGGAGTTACTTAATGCTACAAGTGACACTGATGTTAGACTTCAGATATCCAGAGCAATGACGAAAGCACTTGTCATTTAGTCATCTGTCAGGTTTGTGATACTTTGCAGCAGTAGCCATAAAAATCTCATGCAATACCTTTTCCATTCTTCCTACTGATAAATTCAGCATAGTTTTCAGAAATTGGGATGAATATCATGGCAGAAAATCCATTAGTCTTCAAGATAAATGATTTAAATTAAAACTCATAATAATAAAGAGGATGCTAGTAGACGCTTATCACTATAAGACTGTATTTTTAATTTTTAGTAATTTTCGTGATTTTTTTTCATGTGACTAGAAAAAATGTTATTCAAATGCATCAGATATTTCTTATCCATTCATGCAAGTCAAATGTTAAATGTAGTGTTTAATTTGGAATCTAATTACTAAAGTTTAGTATAATTTAATTACTTGTTGTATTGACAAAAGTTAAAATTAAATAAACATCTTCCTTTTTTACTATTATTTATGGAATATTCATATATTTAAAATGATGAACTAGCAAATTAAATATGTTCATCAAATTCACTCATACAACACAAATTTTAATAACCTGGCATATGTAAATCATTTTACATGAATGCTCATGTAAAACATTTTTGGTGATAATATTGCATAAATACATATTTCAAAAATTTTTGGTTCCCTAAAAAGAAAGTGTTTCTAAATTTATATGTGAATAAACATTATTATTTGTTTCACCAACCGTATTAGAAAAATGTAACATCAGAAGATTTCTCACTTAAAATATAGAAAGAACGAAAGAACATTTCATGTTGGAAATATTTTAAAGCATCATAACTCCGTGACAATTAAAATTTAGGAATATGCTTTACTTTTTAACAAGTATTTTAAAATTTCACCACATGTTTCAAGAATCCTTGGATGGCAGAGAGCATACTTTAGGAAACAAAATGGATTATCTGTTAGTTTCTTTATACTGCAATAAATTGCCTAATGAAAACCTTAGGCATTTATGTGGGACTTCAGCTTTACAAACCATTTCTTCATTGATAATTTAAAATCTAATTTCCAAGGATACTACTCTTTACTGATATTATTATAAAGCTTTTGCAATCCAGCTCGATTTTGTAACAATCTATTTACATTGCATTGGATACAATGAAAGCATTCATTGTTTTCTTTTTGCCACTCTATGCCCAGTGCTAATCTATGTGAATCGTTCATTTAGGGGACCTGGTTGGCACTACTACGAAAAGTTCTATTATGAGACAATCATATTTTTAAATAAAAACTAATCTTTATTAGTTAAAATATTAAAATTTAAATATGTTTGAGAAATATTTTGAGAAACAATGTGTTGCTTTAATTTTAAATCAATAAAATAGTCTAGAGGAGAGCTGATAAACAAAATGATTATGGACATTCAGATTAAACTTCAAATTACAGCAGAGGAATTAGAGACAAAAATAAATTAATAATAAATGTTGGAATGCATATTTAATTTAAGTGGTTTTCTTTGAATTTCTATGCGGTTTGTATATTTACTGGATGTAAATATTCTAGAATGTTCTAAGAGCACAATAATTTCAGAATATGAAAAATATCATAGTTCACTTCATTGGACATCTATTAGAGAATATGGTAAAAATATATGTATTTTATCATTATATAATATAGACCTAAAAGCTTCAAGAATTTCTACAACAGACTATTATCAATATGGTGTCTTATGCAATACAAATTAATTTTGCCAGTTTTACAAAGTACTGAATTCAATAACAATAAGTCATGAGATTTAGTTACTTTTGAACATTCTCATCTTGTTTAATAAAAGACTTTTTTCTTCCACTATGTTCATGTAGTCTTTGTTCTGTGTGTTTGTATCAATATTTTCATTATGAGGATATAAATTATATAAATTAAAGGACCACCCTATTGAGCTCATTTAAATTTTATTACCTCTGCAAAGATACTATCATCAAATAGAGCTATATTCTGATGTCCAGATGATTAGGACTTGGGGGAACCAATTCAGCTTATAACAAAAAATTGCACCTGAGTATACACCTAATACAAATCGTAAAATTACATGAATTTACAAAATGAAGCAAGAAGGACTATGACAATGACAATTGCTTCTAGAAAAGGACATATTGTTTAAAAATAAGTAGTTTTTAAATTCATGAGGCTTTTGGAGACATTGTAGATTCAAATCGTAACAGAAATACTCTTGCCAACATCATTCCTTAAGTCCTTCAGAGATAGTCTATATTATCACAAACTTCCAAATTGTTCCCCCAAATAACCATTATTTTAAGGGAACACGAAGGCCTTGATCTCTTAGGTACACACCGATGAGCTCTAAGTTGACAGGAATACATGCAGTGCATATAGCCCACAGACATGTTCTTTATACTTCTAGTGAATAGTACATTAATGGTTTACTAACATGGTTTATCTCTAAATTTAAAAAAAAAGCTTAAAAATGTGAAAGAACATACATCAAGAACATAACTTTTCAATTACCTTATCCATTTGAATCTTTTCTAAAAATCAATTTTCTACTTTTTTTCCAGCTTGTAGGATTGACATTTTAGAGCTAAGTTTGAGTGAATTAATTCAACTTAAAACCCAATCATGTGGCAGCAATTTACCTAATGTTTGTAGCTCTTCTACTAGGCTTGTAGAAAATAAAAGAAAGATAAATAACAGAATAAATAATGTAGTTTGTATAGTTATGTCTTGAGTAATTGCAAAGTGTACCAAAGTGGCTAATAGTTTGCAAAACGTTTCGATTATTGCAGAAGACTTGAATAACTTAAGTAGTTAGACCTTTTCTTTCCAAGTTACTTGTTCTCTGTGATTTTTGCTTTTCAATATACCATTTGCTGTGTTACCCAACAACTGTTTGAACATTTTATAATGTGTCAACTTTGCAATATTTTTGGTTACAGGTCCTTAGAAATTACTTCAAGCTTTTTATTTTTTCACGATTCTTGTTTCTAATAGTTTATGCTTAAGAATGTAATAATTATATTGAAGTGGGGAAGTTGATGTGTACATATGTATATAATATTTCATTTTCACTGCCCTTCCCTCTCCTTACACACTTTCCCCTGACCCCACCTCCAATGTACAGGTCCTCTGTCCAAAGCTTCCATCCATCTCTTCAGGTGGTGATTTGATGAGAGCCACATTTTAGGCTACATGGACATTTTGGGTCTTCTTTGTTCTCTTATTCCTTCTTCTTCTTCCTCAGCTTTTTAACATTCAAGCTAATATGCTATAAATTTTCACTAAATCTAATGATACTATTGAGCACCTGTTGGATGCATAATCCTGTGTTAGCCCTTATGAGATTAAAAGCTGAGTAGGTACCCACTTAAACATGTAGAGCCACGAGGAAATTTGAATTCCGTGTACTAGTAAGGATAAAGTCTGCTGGAATTTAAACAAATACTTCTCATGTCTTTAATTAAGCCTTATTAAATAAAAATGTCAATATATGTTACCAGCAAATGCATCCACATATTCAGTTGATAAATAAAAGACTCACAGGACATTAAGTCAAAAGCAAATAAAATCTTAAATTAGAGAAAAGTGCCAAAACTGAGGCTAATCACTGAAGAGAAATGAGAGATGTTTTTGGTTTTGTTTCATTTTGATTTGTTTTGTCTTTTAAATTAAGAAGCCTTAATTTCATTTAGCGTCAAATTTATTAGGGATTTATAATCACTTATTTGAGAAGTGCCATGGAGCCAAAGTTGCCTATGCTTGTTTCCAAATAATTGCAACGCCCCTGCTTGAGCTACCTGAGTCTCTGAGGTTACCAGCTTATACCACCATACTCGTCTTGACGAATTTTGAGCAGTAACATAAGCAACAAAATAATATTGGCCTAGTAAAAGGCAAATTGATTGCCATTGCCACAGACTGAAAACCTCTCTGTGTTTTCACACCAATCTCTTTTCCGGATGTATCACAATTTGCTCCTCTCTTATGGGAGTTACTCTTATCTGATTTAACAACTACAGGAATGTCCCAATTACTAATATCAGATTCAGGTAAAAGGTCAAGAATTCTCACATTTATTGTGTTTAATGTATTGATTTGTTTTATTTTTATTGTATGTCCTTTAAGATCACAAAGCCTTGTTACTTTCCCTAAATACAGACCTTCCCTTCCCAAAAGCATTTCTAGCTCCTGGTTCCTGCAGAACACAGCAACATTGCTAAGCTTAACATTTGAGTTGCTGCAATCTATGATTACTAGCGTGTTCTGCGTGCATCTGTTGGTTCAGGCAAGGGTTACAGGCTAAGGTGACCATTCTGGATTTTTGTCAACTGACACCTTAAATCAGTACGAAAGGCACTAATCAACATCAGAGTTGCCAAAATTTTGTAACCAAGCTTCCTTGTTCTTTTGTATTTCTTAATCTTTCTGTTGTTCCCTTAATTTAATGAACTTATATTTCTTTTCTCTTCTTCTTTTCCTTCTCTTTTTTCCATTACTGCACACATTTCTAGGTATAATTCTGGAAACATAACTTAATTCCAAGAGGGGAAGTTCCAAGCACATGATGGTTTTGCAAAATATATTAATGATAAAGAAAGAAACACTAACAGCAAACACACACTGTAACATATAATTCAAATATCTTAGGTAAAATTGTGGCTTGATGATAGCAATAATTTATAAAGAACATTAATCTGATTTTAAAAATATAAATGTATTACTTGAAGAATTCTCTTTTTATACTTTGTTTCAGTGAAATAATGTGTTCTTGTTGCTCCTTTAAAAAAAATCCAACTTTGGATACTTCTGTCAGGAAAAGAACTTAAAAAGGCTATTTTTAATATTGAAAGGAGATGAAATGTACTTTTGTGGTTCTTCTTGGATAAAGTCTTAGTATCTAAGACATCGCTGTCTACACATTGCAATTACATAAGAGTATATCTTACATTTTGGCCTTTCTTTATTCTCTCAAGGGGATATTTAAAAGAGATCATAATGATCTGACAGAAGATAAATAGATTAAAATCAATTATGTGCCCACCATGGACAAGCAACCTCTACTATAAACCTGGGAGAGGTTATATTATAAATCTATAAATGTGTTGGACCTCTACTGTCACCCTGAAAAATAGAATAATGTAGAATAGCAATACATTCATAGCAAATCATTTTAAATAAACTGTAAGCCAAAACAATGTGATAAACACTTTTCTTGGGAGGTTAAACATGCTTCTGGTGCCTGAGTCATTGTGCCTGCATGTATCTTAGAGTTGTAAAAGAAAAAAAGAAAAAAGAAAGAAAAAAGAAAAGAACACAGTGAAAACAGCAACAGTTATCTTGGAATGACCAGCTCCACCTTTCTTCTATGGAACCTAGTGTCTACATGGTGTGTATTTTCAGCCACTCCATTAACAGATTCAAGGAGCCTTAAAGGCCTCTTCGCTGCTTCTCTTTAGCACCCTGCCTTTCGCACGTCAGCTGCAGTATGCAAAATTTTACTCACACTAACAGAAACAATTAGATCATTTCTCCTTGGAATTTAAAATCACATGGATCGGGTTACGTTTCTTAACACACTGGTTTTAAATGTTATAATGTTCATCTTTCAGCTTGAGTCACAGTTGGAAAATTCTGGGTTTTCCTGGACAGACTTTTAAAATCCCAAATGAAAAATCCACGTGTGTATGCGGACTGTCAGAGATGCCCATCTCACTGAGAGGGGCTGGTCTTCACAGCTCAGATTTCTTCTCTAGGCAAGCCCTTTTGGCTCCCAGGGACTCTCCTGTGGAGGACTGAGTTACAATGGTGGGGAGACACGGACGCACGTTTCATAAACACAATTTTAAGGTTCCTTACACTCTGAAGTGTCACAGGATATTATGGAACAAAAAGGCTTCGAATCCACAGGTCATTTGAAGTGTTCATGATTCCTACAATGTATAACATTTCTAAATTAAAAAAATAAATGAAACGTATATACTGGTCCTTGTCAAAAGCACATTTTCTAATAGATACGGAACAATATCACTACTCTTGTAAAAGGGGGATTTATTTGTGGTCTTCACTAAAGAGTCTTTTTCAGACCCAATATCTCGATAATTATAATGCGATTTTCTGTACTGTGATCCTCGATTTGCAGAAAGGTTAGTGTTCTGAAACCAAGAGAATGGCAGTAGAGGGGGAAAAAAATAAAATGTTGCCTTGACAATTCTGCTGTCATTTCTGTGTTCCTTTGCAGTAGTTCAATAGCATCTTTACTGACAGATTGGTCATTCAGATGGCACAAGAAAGCCACTCAAGTAGAGTGTAAAACTCCTTTTTTGCCCAGCCAATCTTAGAACATTTTCAGCACCTCAGAGGAAAAAAAATGCAAACTGTTTTATCACCTTTTCTCCAATCCACTAAACAAGACGCTAAAGCATAAATATGCACAAAGATATAAAAGCAACATAATACAGAATATATGTGGATAAGTATAAGCAAATATTGCCCCACAAGTCACCATGTAATATTTGTCTCCACTGATTTCCCGCTTTTGAGCGTTCCATACAAATGCACACGTGCTGTGTTTTGGAACCGCCTTCCTTTACTTAGCATTCGTTCAAAGTCCACAGGCAAACTGTGTTGATATTCTACTTTCATACTGAAATAATATCATTTGCACTGATGTATCATCATTATTCATGAATTGGTGGACATTTGGCTCAATTCAACATTTTGGATTACAAAGAATGCTAGTAAATATTAATCTACACATTTTAGCTTGAACCTTTGCTGTCAATTCTTGTGATAATATGTCTAGGAGTAGAATCGAAGACTGCTATGACATCTCTAAATACCATTTGATGTTCAATCCACCTATGAATGAAGGCTCTAAATTAACTTCTTACCAACACCTGTTATGATCTGATAGTTTGATTATAGCCATCTGAGTGAATGCAAAGAGAGATTTCACAGTGGTTATTAAGCATATTTCCATGGTTAATGTTCTTGAGCTTTGTCTGTACAGGTCCTTGGACAATTTTTACTTTATAAGGATAATTATTATTGAATAAACATGCTCTTTAGGCATTCTAGAGAAAGACACGTTTGTTTTGCATGTAATTTGCAAATATTCCCTCAAAATTTATGAACTATTCTTTTCCTTAATGGTGCAATTTGAAACACAAAATTTAGATTTTTTTCTTTGAGACAGGGTCTTGCTTTGCAATGCACTCTGGTCCTGAGCCCACTAAGTAGACCAGGCTGGCCTAAAACACACAGCAATCCTCCTGCCTCAGCTGCCTGAGGGTTGAAGTCACAGGCTTGCACCATTTCTCCTGGCTTGTGTTGTACTAGGGAGGTGAATTTGGAATTAATATTACAAAAATAAAAGAACAATAGGAGTGCATGTATGTAATCTTATCATTAGCAATAGTCATTTTACTTGATTATAGGATACTCTTTTTGGAGACAGTCCCGAAGTTATTCAGGCTGGGTTTAAATTTAGGATCATCCTGCCTCGCTTCAATTTGAGACTTAATTATTTTTTTTATACCTAAGATGTATGAAATGTGTTTATTATTTAAAACAACAACTTTATAGTTAACTGACTTTTACCTATGCCTTTCAAACTGTGTTTCATGTTGACTGGAAAATACTGCATAGCTTGTTGCTGCTAGTTGATTGGTTGCACCGATGTCAGTTAGTTGTAGCTCATTTATTATGCTATTCAAGTCTTCTATTTCCTTATTTATCTTGCCTAGATATCATATATAACATATGCATATATATATAAATTATATTCATTTGTATTTAAATTGTATCCTGGGCTTTTACACCGATCTACAGTCCTAGCCATTTTGCTTGTTTATTTGATTCTTTTTTAAAAATGTTATTTTGAGATAGCATCTCACTAAGTGGCTCTGTTGCCCAGACGAGGCTTGAATTTGTAATCTTCCTGCCTCAGTCCACCAGAGTGCAATGACTATAGGCCTGTGCCACTATGCCCAGCTAAACTCAACACACACACACACACACACACACACACACACACACACACACACACACACGCAGAGATGTCCTTTCAGTTGCTCTTAATTTATGTTCTTTTTCTTTTCCCTCAAGATTTGACTCTGCAACTTTTTTATGGTCACATAGCTTCAGCTGCAGTCTCAGAGCTAATTATTCCCCAGAGAACATCTATATCGTGTCCCTTCTATCGCTCCTCATTCTGCCAATCTAATTAGATAGAATGTTGTTTAAAAAAAAAAAACTGACAGATCAATTTTCTGTTCAAGTTTTCCAACAACCAAAGTAAATCTTAGAACCCACTTTTATTTCTTCAAACTATTGACTTTGGTGTTGAATTAAGCACAGCCTCTAAAATGAGAGTGTGCTAATGATTCCAGGGAACTATAAAACAGGAAAATTACAAATATTTCAATACACTGCCAAGAGAACACACATAATGTGGTACTCAGTGTATTGCCATTTGATAAATCGTTTCAGACCCCTAGAGTTTCTTATGACTCCAAGATTAGTAGTTAGAAGTGCTGCAAAAGGACATCATGCATATTTCTAATTTATTTTCTAGATACACAAATCATCAAGAAGAAATCTATTTCTCAGAAGTTGGTATTGAAATATGTTCGCAGTGTGTAAAATATTTTCTTCCTTCCTATTTTCCTTCTTGGTTACCTTTAGCATTTGCATCTTTGCACAAATGTACTTCTCAAGCTGAGGAGTGATCATTAAAGGATTTCATGTTATAAATACCCAAGAATGCTTAGATGTCACAGGATTTTTTAATGTTCTGATACATTTCATATCTTGGGTAGATTTGACAATGCTAAATCTCTCTGGTGAATTCCAGCATGTCTGTGGGTCCCAACACTCTGTGATTCCAATTGTACCCAAGAGAAAACTCTTTAAAACGCATGCATGAAGATTCTTCAAAATGAGTCCAAGTTTGTGTTGTAAATGACTTTTTCCTTTCAATTATGAAAATGTCAAGTGCTTTACCACGATCTGGATATCATTTTTAGAACTGCAAGCTAATTGACATTACTTTTATAATTTAAAATAGTGAAATTAAATAATATATAATGTGGTAAAGTTGCTCACCTAAAAATATACACAAGTAGTGAGAAACACATAAACAATTACACCATATTGAATGAAATCAAGATTCCATCAGATTTTAAAATACTAGTTATTAAGTGTTTAATAAGTGTTGTGGAGAATTGTTTCTAAGTACCTAAATTTAAGTTTTTATAGCTACGTGTCAGCTTCTAATATTCTCTGTTCTAGAAAACAGAAATTCTTTCCTCCTTTCTTAATTTTTAAGCCAATGGTCAATATAACTACTCACCCCTTGCCCCATCACCATTTTAAGATCATAGAGGTATCTTTGTTATCTCTTAGAAAGCATGAAGATTATTGGCCATAATTACTAGAAGATAAATACTAGAAAAATCTACCAAATCAATACTACAGACACTGAATATATACATATATAGTCGAACCAATCAAATAACGTTGTTCTCTTTTCTTTCGTGTGTTATTGTAAATTCTTTCTCTTTGTTAGAATATAGATAAAGTCACTGTGGGATATGAGCAAACTATGGTAATAGTCGATAGATCTTCCAAAGAAAAGATTTTTTTGGACATTCTTAAAATCTGCTATGCTACCAAATATCCCTTAAAGACGTCGCATGTTGTTACTCCTTAAACACAGACAATTCATCTGTGTCAAAGATTGCCTTCCAGCTTCTCTTTTTGCACAATTTCTAAAAAAATTAATGTGGCTATTTTAAAACTAAATATATTGTCAACTGTATTAACCATTTATTACTTTAAATTGACAGTGTTTTATTTTATGGATATACAAGAGGCCATTTACCTATTTTGTTTGCTGTTTGACATTAGAACTGTCTCCAATTGGGGCTTTTAACAAATAGCGCTACTGTGAACACTCATCTAAAGGCTTCACATGGCATATGGTTTTGATGGGTGGAGGCTTAGGAGCAGAAGGACTGAGTCATATGTTACATATATTTAACGTAAGGAAAGTGCCAAGCTGTTTGCCAAAGAGAACTCTCATTTTACATTTAAAAAGGCAGAAAATTCCAGGCATTCTACAGTTTTGAGCAGACATTCTCTGGAATCACTCTTCATTTTAAAATTTAGTCTATCACGTTGAAAGTTGCACTTAATGTCATTATAATTTTCTGCTTTGTTGTAAATAATAACAAGCTTACAGTAATTTTTTTCATGATTATCTTTTCCATCTGCTTGGGTGTATGGGTGCACACCCAGATTGAAAACAAAATTTTCTAGAGTATTTTATCTAGAATAATACATGTAAGGGTATTTCAAGTTAATTTTGTACACATGATTTACAATTGTTTTCCCTCTGTGCCAAGAACAGAAATTCTTAAGTTAATGAAATCAGATTGACTGGTTCATCTTGGGAGATCTTGCCTTTGGTGGCGTTCCTAAAGAAATATTTATCCAACTCAAAGCCACAAGTACATATTTCTATTTTTCTTCTATTAAAGTTTATCATGTAAATTTAGGTTTAACATTCATTTTTCAATTCTTTTTCAGATGTGTTGAGATTCATCATTGGGATTTTTCTGTTAGGTCAATAGTTCTATGTTACAGTATCATTAATACAAATGCACTATCACTGATCCAGTGAATTAACCTGCAAACCTGTTGAAAAGTAGTCCGTATGTCAATGTTGAGTCTATATAAAAACTTCAAACTTTGTCCACTGACTTGCCTATTTTTATCGCAATAACTCAAAAATCTTGATTACATAATCTTGTAGTAACTCTTAAGTAATAGATTTTCCAGTTTTTCCCCTTCTCCATGTTTTCTGGACTATTTTAAGTCTTTTGCAGTTTCTTATGATTATTTAAATAAGTCTATTTCTATAAAAAGTTTTATCTGTTTAACATAGTTACTGCACTATGATGCATACATAGAGAAAGGTTAATGGAGTCCCTTTAACGTAACGCATGTGCCCATTTTACACTTCAATTCATCTAAGTTTGTAGCAATGATACTTTATACTTTCAGTGTAACAGTCTTGCATACATTTTATTCCCAAGATCAAACTTCTTAACGTCATTGTAATAGTGGTTTCTTTAAAGTTTCAAATTGTTAGTATTATTTAATATATACTTGATTATTAATATTCTATCATTGATATTATATCATGCCACATTCCTAAGTTCACTAGAAAAATATATAGTATGCACATGTATGTATGGTCCCAAAGGGTTTTCTAATCAGATAACTGAGCTAATTGCAAATAAAAAGATATATTTAATATGAATATTTTGCATTTCTTGTTGTTGTCTTGGCATTGTCTGAATATTCATTACAATATTAAAAGAAAGTCATGAAATATTTTAACTTGTTTCATATATAATTGGGACATCAGTGACATCAGCCTAGTTTTCTGAGTGTTTTTCAAGACTTGATATTTAATTATGTCAAACATTGTATTTATTATGCCATGTATTTTACTATGTTTCTAATTTTAATCTCTAAGTGCTGCAAATTTTTATTTGCTATTCTTATTGTGAACACAAATTTTCTTTCTAGCGATTATAAGAGTCTGGGTATGGTGTGTTTTAATTTTTATTCTTGCATTCATTTTGCTAATAGTTTTAAAAGAATGTATCTGTGATTATGAGGTGTATTGATCTATACTTCATATACTACTGTTAAACAGATGTGGATACCACAGAAATGCTAGTATTTTAGAATAATGTGGGTGTTATTCTCTTTCCATTGATTTTTCAAAAGACTTCACGTAGAAATTATACTCTTTTTACAGTACAAAACTGTTGGTACAATTCACTAGCTAATTCACTGGAACTTGGTATAAAAAAAGTTATCCAAAGAATCAATAATATGTATGTAGTCAGTGTATCTTCTCAAAAAAAAAAAAAGTCAGAGCAACATGCCAGCTGTGTAATACTTAATGGTTGGAGTGTAGAGCATTATATCCCAGAATGAACAAAAATACCTACATGTCAAATACTATTTTTGTAATATGTTGATGATATTTTATTTCAAAACTATATTTTCTTAAAAGACAAAGTTACATTTTTCATATCTAAATGTATGCTCTAATTTAATATCAACAAAACAATTCATGAATATTGTTGGAATAGTGTTACAATTTCATTTTTATTGTTAAAAATCAAAAATTTGATATAAAACTATATATATATATATGTATATATAGAGTCAGGCTTTCATTTTGTAGCCCAGACCAATCCAGAACTCACTATGTAGCCCAGGCTGGCCTCAAACTCAAGGCAATCCTCTTGCTTAATAACTTGTTTCTGCGGTTGCTGTTTTGCTGGCTACCTTGAAACAATACACTTTTGTTTTAATTTCATTCTTATCATATTACTCTTTCCTCATATATTATTTTCTTTCTATGTATAATGACGTTGAAGAATTAGCCATCAGTATTAATTATGAAATATTTAATGAAATACGACTAGTTCAAGAAACATTTCTGGCCTTAATATTCGCCTAAATATAATTTTGCAAGGCTTTCTAAGTGATCTTTCCCTTGATGTCAGGAAATGCTTAACCTTGGTTTCTTAACTAGTACTGTAAACTCTGGAAGCATTTACAAGGAAGTACAGGTTAAACATATTTCCTTTAGAGGTGAACGTTCTGTTTCAAGAGATGTGGTGTCCTCTCTTAAGACTAGTCAGAAATAGAGCAAATGTAGCCAGTAGCTAATATAGTAGGTTAATGACTCTCCACTGTTCAATTGTGTGTCTTTTATTTCTATTTATTGCATAAGAGTAATTAAAGTTTATCAAAACTTTACATTCCACCACCACTTAGATACACAGTATATATTAGAGCTTTAGAAAGTTTTTCTCATTGTAATGTTAATAAAAATGGCAAAATTTAATCTCATTAATGTTATGTAGTCATACTCTGTCCAATATTGACATAGGACAAAATTTATCATGATGAATTTAACTGCTTCTTCATAAGTATATAAATATATTCTTGTGGCTATTCACTTTTTAACTACCAAAACTGGCCAACATTAGGAAATTTGATCACGTTCTAAAACTACAAGCAATTACTGTGTAAAAATAATTATAGTCAAAAACTCTGTGGTGAAATCTCATCGATGTAATGCCAGTTAAAAAAAAGTTGGATATAGGATGAGACAGCCTTTTAATAAAGTACATATAAAATTTTTAAAAAGCAAAAGAAAATGCTGATTTACGATATAATTAAAATTGAGATTGACTAGGTCTTCCTGGAAAAGGCTTGTGTAGGATGTGATAGTGCTCTGTTTATGCACCTCATCAATTCATCCAATTTCCTTTGGAAAAATTTGTAGATCTGTACTTTTATATTTTAAAGTGTATCAAACTTTAATAAAATTTTTGCAACTTTACATTTGTCTATCATAAAAGGCAATTTGTGAACTACAAATAGCTCAATGGGAGAATAAAGCTTGTCTAAATTGATCTGTCATCTTTAGTCACTGATTGAAAACACGAATGACAGTTGTTTCCTAAACCCTAGATTAATTGACAAAAATACTATGCATCAATAAATTCCAACAATGTGGAGGCTTTTACAGACAAATGGAAGAAACTAGAGAACATCGTGCTTAGTGAAGTGAGTCAGAAGCAGAAGGTGAAACATCGAATGGTCTCTCTGATATGAGAGTCCCAGAGCACAACTCCTATGGAACTTAAGAGGAAAAACAAAGTGAAACAGGGGTGTTGGTTAGGGGAGGAGGGAGGGAGTGGAGGTAGGGGAAGGGACAAAAGGAGAGTGGGAAAGCCCTTGTCACCTTGACAAGATACATA
>PVKB01006161.1:0-71722 GCA_004027205.1 Ctenodactylus gundi | reverse complement strand
CTTAGAACAAATACTAGTTTTCATAGGATTTTATTCAATTTTGAGAAAAAAATGCAGGATCTTTTTCAATAAATGAAAAGTGTTATTTCAATGAACTCCAGACAATTATCAATGGGGTTTGGTGCTCCAAAACACTTTAAGCAAGAAGTGTGCTGTTTATCTACTGTTATCCATAGAAATGTTTGCAATTTTCTGGCACACTCATCAGAGGGAGACTACAAAATTAATATCCAGAATACACTATAGCTCATGGATCTGTAATGAGATCTTTTTCCCATTTATATATATATATATATATATATATATATATATATATATATATATATATATATATATGTTTGTGATACATAAGTTACATTTAGCTTGAATGTTTTGTGCACACATATATTACATCAATATTACTAACCCTTCCTCTATCAATATTTGGCCCTACTCTACCCTCCCAGGCTCCCTAACTTCCACTATCACACTCATTTAGTTCTATAAATTACCTGTATTCTGGGCTTCTCATATTAGAGAAACTATGTAATATTTAACCTTCTGTGTTTCACTTATGTCAGTGAGCATAATGGTATTAAGTTGCATCAATTTATCTACAAAAGCCTCAAATTTATCTCTTCATGAAAGAGCAGTACTCTATTGTGTACACATACCGACCACATTTTTTTGTATCCATTCATCTGTTGATGAATAATTTGACATCTTCCACATTTTAGCTATTGTTACTTGTGCTTCTATAAACACGGGTATATACATATCTTTATGTTGCTTTTAACTCTTTTGGAAAGATACCCAGACACTGGATCAAATGGACTATTTATTTTTAGCCTTTTGAGGAATTTCCATATTGCCCTCCATAGCGCTTGTACCAGCTTACAGTCTCCCCAGCAATATAAAAGTTATCCTTTCTCCTACAACCTTGCCAGGAACACTTGTTATCTGAGTTCTTTACATACCACTCTCACTGGTGTATAATACAGTGTCTTAGTGATGTTTTGATTTGCATTTCTCTAATGGCTCTGGATGTTGACCACCTTTTCATGTATTTGCTGGCCATTTGAACTTCATCTTAGAACTACCTCTGATATTTCAAGCCACATCTTACTGTTTAGAAAACTGAATTTTGCCTCTTTGTTTGCACTGAGACAACACTGTGACACTTGCATCTAATTTCATAATGCAAATTTAAACTCAACACAATAAGTTTCATGACTAAGAAGAATAATGAAAATATTGTTATTTTTGTGAAAATGTATAACACCAATGAAATAAATGGAAGCCATTTTTTCTCAAGTGTCACGACAAACTCTCACCTTTGGTAGATACCACAAAATTTTAGAACTACTCTCAATAATAAATGTCTAATACTAGTAAATATCTTTCAATAAAGAAGTTGATAGTTTCATATGTATTAAAGACTTTTGCACTACACTATACATAATGGTAAATATTAACAGAAAGCATCTCAATCAGATTACAGAAATAATAGTATCCAAAGAGCCCACATGTAAATACAAAACTGATTCATAGTGTAACTTTGTCATACAACAGTGGTGGTGATCATGATTACCTTAATACACAATTCAGGCAAAAACAGATATATACTTATAAATGTGCATGCATTTCCATTCTGTTCACAGAAAATTAATATATACATTGAAATGGGGCCTCAGGATTTCAGCAATGGTAAATTATAGATAAAGCTGCTTCATGGCTAAGACATTATACTTTATCAATGTGCTCATTTTTAGCAAAGAAAATAAAAACATAACAAGAGAAAGTAATCATTTAATAGAAGAAACTGCAATTATATAACAGTATTGTGAGAAATGAAGACAAAAAAGCAAATGTACCTGATCCAAGTTAAAAAAAAAAAACAAGAACAACAAAAAAACATGATTTCAGGAGAATAAGTGTTTTCAGAGATGAAATTGAGACTGATTACTAGTAAAAAGACATTTCTAAGCCAGCTCTAAGGAGAGGAAAGGGCCTGTTTGTCTCACATCATCACCAAATTGTGTTCAAGTGTGTAAGGGTCATTTCGAGTAGTTAATAGTGGAGGAAGAAATACAATGAGATGAGAACATGTCTGGGATTATCTTATTAATTTCCAACCCTGCCATATTTCTCCTGTGCTGAAATTAAACTGAGTTTTGACCTTGTGGTTCCAAAACTAGCATACTAGCCTACTGTTCATTAATATGGTTAGAGAAGAAGTAGAAAAGGTAGGGTAGGAAACTGATGCCATAGTTCTGAAAAAATATGGAGAACACATTTTATGGAAAAAATTGAAAATTTTTCTTTGTAACATCTAGAACAATACAATAAGATATTGCCTCACAGAAATCCATAAAAGAGAAAGAAACACATATATACTGCTCAAGAATTTCTAAGATATTTACGCTTACTGTGCCAGAATGTGGGAAGAAGACATATTTTTTAAGTAAATAAAAAAAACTGAACCAAAATGTACACTTTTACACTGTAGACGGAATCCAACGGTATCCCTTTTAGTAAGAATGGCTCTCGTGTACAATCAACACGAATTATACTCTCAGTACACACTATGAAAGACTGGTGATCTCTGATTCAAGCAATATAATCTTGGAAATAGGATTAAAAACCCCAAACTTTACCTGGACAGCGAATACTTGTAACGCCAGCTCTAGGCAGCACAGGAAGAAGCTTGGTAAGTTTGAAACTAGCAGAGAAATGTAGTAATATCCTGTCTCAGAGGGAAAAAATAGTCATAAAATGAGCAGAAACTTTGGGGAGCGAGCCCTGGCCGGGCCTCGGCCTAGCCCTCAGGGCCTAGGCCTGGCCTCAGCCTACCCTTTGGGGGCTAGCCCTGGCCTGGCCTTGGCCTAGCCCTGGGGGGGCTGGCATTGGACAGCACTTGGCCTAACCCTTGGGGGGCTACCCTGACCTGACCTCAGCATAACACTTTGGGGGACTAATCCTGGAATGACCTCGGGCAAGCCCTTTGGGGACCTAGTTCTGGCCTTGGCGTAGCACTTTGAGGGTCTAGTCCTGGCTTTGGTCTGCCCTTTGGGGGTTAAACATTGCCCTAGCCCTTTGGGGGACTAGCCCTGGCCTGGCCTCGGCCTAGCCCTTTGGGGGGGTCCTAACCCTGGCCTTGGCCTACCCTTAGGCTTAAGCCTTGACCTAGCCTTTGGGGACTAGCATTGAACGGCACTTGGACTGGCCCTTCGGGGGTAGCATTGGCCTGGCCTCGGCCTAGCCGTATGAGGGGTTATCCCTGGCCTGGGCCTACCCTTGTGGGTGAAGACTTCACCTATCCCCAGCCTGGCCTCGGCCTAGCCCTTTGAGGGGCTAGGCCCAGCCTCGGTCTAGCCCTTCGGGGGGCTTGCCACGGCCTCGGCGGTGCCTCCGGCTGCTTCCTGGGGGCGACACCGCAGGCCGTGCGCACCCCCATACAGGGCAGAAGGTGAGCGACTTACAAGTGCGTACCACCATGCCTGCCCACAGAATTTGATCTTTTATTTTGTGCTACCGGGGATAGAGCCCATGCCTTTCTCACAGAGGTATGTCTGCAGTCCATTTTTATTTTTGATTTTTTGTTTGTCTGTGTTTTGAGGCAGGGTCTGGCTCTGCAGTCCAGGCTGGTCCTGAACTCACTACGTCGCCCATGCTAGCCTCAAACACACAGCACTCCTCCTGCCTCAGCCTCCCGAGTGCTGGGATTACACATGTGCACCACCATACCTGGTTTATGGGGTGCTGGGAACTCAGACCCGTGGCTTTGAGCTTGTGAGGGAAGCCCCCTAACACTGAGCTACTTCACCAGCCCTATTCTCGATTTTTGAGACGTGGTCATGCAAAGTCCCTAAATTGCTCAGGCTGGGCTTGGTTTTGCCGTTCTCCTGTCTCAGCCTCTCAGAGTGCCGAGATAACAGACCTGAGCCATCGAGCCTGGCTGCATATTAAACATTTTAACATATTATTTCAATAAAAACAAAGGGTTTACACACGGAACAAAGAAAACGAGTAAGATGTGTGTGCCCTTCCTCCCCCTTCATCTTGTCCCTGGCCCCAGGGCATCCACAGCTGATTGGAGGCACTGAGCTCCACTCCCAGCCCATTTTTATTTTTGAATCTGAGACAGGACCTGGGTAAGTGGCTAAGTTGCTCCTTCTGGCCTCAAATTTATGGTCCTCCTGCCTCAGCCTCCCAAAGTGCTGGGATCATAGGCCTGTGCCACCAGGCTCAGCTTCTGCGGTTTACATGATGTTCTCTCATGAATTGTCTCTTTGGAATCCAGGAACAGCTCCTTAAGATCGTAAGCGGTATGGACTCCATTTGCGGACAGAGAGCCTTGCGCCAGGAGATCACGCGGAAGGTACCTGCCCAGAGGTAGGCACCTAAAACATGGCAAAACCCAGACAGAGGGCGAGTGTGGTGGCCTGAACCTTTGAATCAGTTCCCACTGCCTCTCTGGGCTAAAGAGCCCTGGGCTCTTGGAACCTGGAATGCACCATGAGGAGAGGTTGTGGTGAGTACGGGAACAGGAAATCCTTTCGCGAGTGTTTACATTCCAGAGTGGACTGCTCCGTCTCCACTCTCAGGCAGGTTTACAGACACCTCCTCGCTGTGCTCTGCCTCATCCCACAGGGAGACCAGCACTAAAGGAGCGTTAGTATTTTTAGAGGCCTGGGATGCCTTGGTTTGCAGTTGCACCGACTCTCCCATCTCTGCCTCTGTCATTAGGTGGCTTTACTTCTGTACGTGCGTGCGTGCGTGCGTGCGTGCGTGTGTGGGGGGGTAGGGTACTGGGGGATTAAGACTAGGGTCTTCACCCTGACCTACGACCCCAGCCCATTTCTGTTTTTGATTTTCAGACAGGCTGTCACTAAGGCACTAAGTTGACCAAGCAGGGGTGAGACGTGTGATCCTCTTGTCTCAGGACCCTGAGTGCTAGGATCACAGGCCTGCAGCGCTGGGCCTGGCTTGTGCCTTCTCTCTTATAAAGGCATCAGTCATTGGATTTGGGTTTCACCCTAATCCAAGTATGATCTCATTTTAAGTAATTCCGTCCTCAAAGAGTCTGTTTGGAACTAAAGTTGCATTCTGAGATGCTGTGTGGACGTGAATGTGGAGGAAACACTATTCAACACAGTACACTGTGTCTTCCTGTTTCCATTCAATAAACAGGGATGTCATTTCTAGAATATTCTGAGCCCTCCTCAGTGAATAATGTCCGAAGCCAGGAATTCAGTGCCAGGACAGTTCTTACAGGGAAGGAATTAAAAAAGGGGGAAAGGCACTGGAGGCCGCTGCTAGCTGGTGCCAAGAAGCCACATCTGCTGGGACAGGAGGGGAAGTGTGTAGCTTTTGAGCCTAAGAATGCAAATAAGAGTGGGATAGAGGGAAAGGAAAGAGAGAGAGAAGGCTGGCTTATTCAGAAGAATCACTCAAAGAATTACGAACAGTGGAGAATTAATCTAACTTGGAATAAAAGATATTGTTCTCAAAGAAAACTTTGAGATGAGAGGAGTAAAGGAATACACAGATGAAAAGATCCATTTTGATTCTTTTTTCTTTGAGACAAGATCTCATTCTGCAGTCCAGGCTGGTCCCAACCTCACTATGTAGCCCAGGCAGGCCTCCGAGTCACAGCAATCCTCCTGCCTCAGCCTCCTGAGCGTTCTAGGTTACAGGTGTGTGCCACCACACCCAACTTCTGTGGGGCCGGGGAATTGAACTCGACAGATCTTGTTAAATCACTAAGTTGCCCACGCTGGGCTGAGACTTAGAATCCTCCTGCCTCAGCCTCCTAGCTCCCAGTGCTGGGACTACAGACCTGTGCCACCAGGCCAACCTCAGAATTAGCTTCTATCCATATTTTTCACACCGTGCTCTTTTATACATTTCGAATGAGTCATAGAAAGCCAGAGAAGGAAGTGAAAGGCAAATGTGTTTCAGCTGCAATGAGAAGAAAACATTTTGTGTGCTTGTGTGTGTGGGTGTGTGGGTGTGTGTGAATGAGGGTTTAACCCAGGGCCTTCACACTGACTGGCTGATTTTGCAGTACTGAACATCCGACCGATGGCCTCCGCACTGACCTGTCTCACCAGCACATATTTTAGTTTGGATTTTGAGATTGGGTCATGCCAGGTTGCACGGCTGGGCTCCCACCTGCAATCCTCCTGCCTCCACCTGCTAGGGCGCTAGGATTCCAGGTGCACCGGTGCATCCAGCACATTTTGACTATTGGTGTAGTAGATATCAGAGACAGGACAGCTGGATTCAAATCTGTTTTAAAAGCCGTTCGTTCCACTGACTGGAACAAAGCAAACCCAACAAGGGCGGCCACAGAAGGGTGAGAAGTACCTGTGGCAAATGAAGCTTTCCATCCACAATAACCGAACAACTGAGCCAAGCAGAGAAGGCCAGAGTTCTGCTCCTTTTGGGTAAGTAGTCAAGTAAATGATGGAGAGTTTACGAACAATAAACAGCCTGATGAAGCAGGCCTGGAGTGCCCGCGTCCTGAGGGGCTGAGGCCGGAGGATCCTAATTTCAACCTCCCAGCCTGGGCAACTCAACAAATTGTCGAGAACTTACCCCAAAATAAAAAAAAAATTTTAAGCCCTACATTCAGTCTCCAGGAACTCAAATATTAATTAGTTGAGTTAAAAAAGAATGGCCAGAGATGTAGCTCAGAGCAAAGGCCCTCGGTTCAATCTCCGGTATCAGAAAACAGAAAGGACAGACAGACAAACAGAGGAAGAAAGAAATGAAAAAGAAAGAGAAAAAAGAACGAGCAAGCCATGCATGTGCCTGTCATCACAATGACTCAGGACGCTGAGTCAGGAAATCTGGACAATTCAGTAAGAACTTGTCTCAAAACAAAAAAAAAGAGAAGAGGGCTAAGAATGTGACTCAGCACCCCCTGTGTCCAATCCCTAGTGCTGCAAAGAAAGAGAGTGAGACAGAAGAAAATGTGCAAACTTACTATGTATGAATCTTGAACTTAAAATTCGAACAACTTTGTGTGTGTGTGTGTGTTCCTGGGAATAGAATCCAGGGCCTTTCTACCGTTGAAACTCCTAGAAGACTAGGATTACAGGCGTGCCCCACTACATCCAGCTTGTACAACTCTTATCTTGTTATAAAAGTGAAAAAAAATTATATATAAAATAAATTTAAGGGTTTGAGGAAGATCATTGTGGTTAGAGCACTGGCCTAGCAAGCACAAGGCCCTGAGTTTGGTTTCCCGTGTAAGCTGGGAGTGGTGGAGAACGCACGTAATCCAAGCTGAGGCAGAAGGATTGCTGTGAGTTCAAGGCCAGCTTGGGCTACACAGTGAGTTCAACACTAGCCCGACTACAGAGTAAGACCCTGTCTGAAAAATAATGAACAAAAATGAATTTAAGCTGGGCCTGGTAATTCAGGTCTATATGAGGAAAATTCCTCTACTCTGGGAGGCTGAAGCAGGAGAATCACAAGTTTAAACTCAGCTTGGGAAACTCAGTGATTTACCAAGACCCTATTTCTAAACAAAAAAACTAAAAATACAGGCTGGGGTTGTAGCTCAGGGTGATAGCCCTGAATAGAATCTCCACTAAAATAAATAAATAAAGAAAATTAAATGATAAAATTTAATGTATGATAGCTCAGATTCTCTGAAGGCAAGATCTACAAAACAGTTTATGCTTTTTGACTCTACAATCTTACATTTAAGCAGCAGTCTAAAGAATAATAAAAATTAAAAAGACATTTCTATAATATCTTGTATTCATGAAAGTATTATTTAAGTAGGAAAAAATCAGGAACTAACTATGTGCACTGTGATTTCTAAGTCAGTGTTTCTCTTATGGCAGCTCAAGTCAACAGATGTTCATAACGTTGTGTGTTGTTCTATAAATTCTTTGTTTAAATTTTTTATATATTCTTTTCAAAATGCATTAAATACACCATGGTCATAACTGATCTTCATTTAACTCTCAAACTTCCAGGAAGATCACTTGAAGAGTTAATAGGACACCTACAAAAAGTCCCTAGGATTCTTGTTCAAGCTGCCTCTAGGTGGTCAGTGGCACAGACCTGAAATTCTAGCACACTTGAAGGCTGAGACAGGAGGATTGCAAATTCAAGCCCAGCCTGGGCAATTTAACAATTTAGCAAGACTTTGTCTCAAAAACAAAACAAAATTAAATAAAGTAAACTAAAACTGAATCTGGGCTGGAGACATAGCACAGGGTGAAGACTCTGGTGTGGATCAATAGGACTGCAAAACAGACAAAACCCAAAATCTCTGACTGGATGTTTTTCTCCCCTGGACTACCAATGTCCAGGTGACTAGAAGTCCCGCTCTGCCTGGAATAAGCACCACCCACCACGTCCTTGGCCATGTCCAGTGTGGGGGCAGTCCTCTCATCACGCCGTTCACTGACCGTACACTTGGGCATCATATAAGGGAAACAAAAATATCTCAATAAGCACTGCAAGTGTAGCCCAACTGTGCAGTGCTTGCCTAGCATGCACAAGGCCCTGGGTTTTATCCTTAGAACTGCAAATAAAATTTAAAAAGCAATAATAATAAATGAAAGAACATAGCAGGCAGTTTAATGGAGACCAAGGAGTATTTCCTTTTCCTGACAGGGAGGAAGGCAGGTCTGACAGGATGTTTGCTAATGCAGCTTCGATTGTCTGTGGCTCCCAGAGGGCTTGCTTCCCTGAGGGCTGATCCCGGAGGCACAAGCAGGCCACCATAGCTCTCTTCCCACAAAAGCCCCTTTTCTGGAATCTATAGATCCTTTCTTCCTGGAGCCTCGGGGCTTCTTGCTAGGGTCTGTGGATGTCATAAGATCCTCAGTCCAACCAAGGTTGGTCAACCTTCCCCAAGAAGGCTGGGCCAGTGCCCAGGATGCCAAGCCACGAGGCGCCTGTGTGGGAGGGGGACTTGGGGGTGATCGGGCCTACTCTAACCACATACCCAAGATTTTATTCTTGGTGCTCGGCAGCCCTGAAAGCGAGTACAAGTACTTCAAGTAGAACATCTGCTGCCTGGAATATAGGCTCCCAACCCTTCCTGGGCATCTGCAAGCTCCTTCTGGGTGGTACTTGTCTCCATGGGCAGTCTTACATGGTCCAGCAGAGGGAGCCCCTCTTCCATAAGGAAGAGCAGGCTGGGCAAAGTGCCTTCAGGATACCACCAGCACCAGCACTCAGGAGTCCTCACTGTGTTCCATCCTCCACTTAGCATCTAGCATGACCTCACTGCTACCTTTAGCTCTTTTGCAAGTCCTTCCCAAAGAAGAGTCAGAAACCAGCCAGAGGGGCAAGTTCTACGATTTCCAACCCTTTGCTCACTGAGCCGCCCCCTGGAGGCATAAAGCAGAGGACAGAACCCTAGAGTATTCACCCAGCCTGGGGCCTGCTGTGACTTGCATAAAGGACCTTTCAGCTTTTAACTCAATGTATCTCTCTTTTCTTCTATTTTCTTTCTTGTGTGTGCTTGCGTGTTGGGGGCGTGAGGGGGTATTTCTTGAGTGCCTATCCTGTGCCATGCACTGTGTAGGAAGCTACAACCATGAACAGACAGATATGACCAATCTTCATGGAAATTAGAGTCCAGTGAAGGGGTAAAAACAAATCTTAAAATGACACGATCAAATCATACTGAGTGCTCAGAACCAAACAGGTATGATGACCAAAGGGAAGTGGGATTCTGCAGCACACAGATAGTCAGGGAAGGCCACTCGGAGCAGAGACTGGGTGGCAGGGAGCTGTTGATAGGCTGAAGGAACAGCAGATATGAACACCTGGAAAGAGCTCAGTGTTTTCAGAGAGCTTCAAGTTCTCTGGTGTTGAGTTCTACGAGGAAGGGGCAAGGCCTGTGGCATGGGCTGGGCAGACAGGAGGTCACGGGCCAGATGAGGCTGGCAAAGTTACGGTGTTTTGATTTTTGTCGTAATATAATGAAAAACTATTGGAGGGTTTAAGCAAGTGACATGGTCTGATTTAAATAATGAAATTATTTAAATTTACATAAATGGCATTAATTTTGTGCAGATAAGATGAGAAAAGGTTGTGAGATGGATGGGAGGGCCCTTCCATGTCCAGGTGAGAGAAGATGCTGGCTTGGATGGGCTGGTGCAGCCCAGAGAGGAGGGAGGATGTGAGAGGGTGTGCCGAGAGGGCTTCCTGATGGGCTAGAGTAGAGAAGAGGAGGGTCGGGCCGAGCCCCAGTTTCCACGATGGGGCTGCCATAGTCGGGAAGGCTGGTGGCAGGAGGAGTTCAAGGAATAAGGGATGGGGAACTGGTTTTGCCTGTCTGTGGAGGCTGAAGATAATGAATCCAAAGTCAAAGAATGCATTATCTCGTATTCCTTCCCAGCAGCCTATAAAATCCTGCTTTATAGGCCGGAAAACTGCACTTGAGCCTGATGAGCCCAGAGGCAGGGCTGGGAGATAAAATCTATGAGCCAGCGTGCCATTTAGGGGCTCCACTCCTAGGAAGGGGGGGTCTCCCAGTCCAATCCCGCCCCCACCATGCTCATCAGGGCCCTTGGAGCCTTCGTGGCAACATCACCCAGGACAGGATGCTCTGGCCCCCAAGGCTCCGTCTCATCCCTAGACTCCCCTCGGCTTCCTTCTTTTTCTTGAAGTGCTTTTTCTGTGCCCTTTCCTGGGTCAGCTTCAAGGAGGCAGAGTGACTGAGGCTGGGACAGAGCACTGCGGGGCAGGGAACTTGGGCTTGATGCTGGTTTCAGCTCCTAGCTGGCTGGGCTCGTTACCTCCCTTCTCCGGCAACTGTATACTTCTGACTGCAAAGTGGAACACAACCGTTCCTTCCTTTACAGAGTTGGGAGTAGGTACTTAAGGGTCAGGGAGACCTCATTCTGAATGCCAGCCAGCTGTGTGACCTAGGGGAGGTCACTTCTCTGAAGTGTAGTTACATAGGTGGGCCTGGGGGCACAAGCCTGTAATTCCAACACTATAAGAGGCTTAGACAGGAGGATCACAAGTTTGAGACAGGCCTGGGCAACTTGGCAACTTAGTAAGACCCTGTCTCAAAATAAAAATGAAAAAGTGGGCTGGGGATGCAGCTCATTGCTGCATGCTCAGTCCCTAGTACTGCCATAATGATAAAAATATTGTGCAATTATATCATCAAGAACAGAAATTACAATCACCTTTCTTACGGGACTATGTGAGAACTGGGTGAGATTATGAGGCTTTGGAGGTAAAGCACCTCTTACCTAGCACATCAAGGTAATGGCAGCTGGTACTATTGTGGTTGGAGAATGTTTAAGGAGATTATCCACAAGAAGAGAGGTGACAGATATCTGTCTCTAAACCAGGTGGAAAATCACAGGAGAGGGGCTAATAAGCCTTGGTTTATGTGCCCCACACCTTACATCCACACTTTCTTTCTTTCTTTTAAATTTCTTTTGAGACAGGGTTTACTTCAGTTGCTAAGCTGCCCAGGCTTGGCTCAAGCTTGCAGTCTTCCTGTCTCAACCTTTGAAAGTGCTGGAATTATAGGTCTGCACCACAGGGCCCAGCTGATTGTAGGTTTTCATCTGTGACCATTGAAGAGATTTTGTCAACCTGAGGGAATTAGGAACCACACCTCCATTAGGAGTAGGATTTGTCAACCACCCTCGATTGGGGATCAAGAGCTGGTCTTGATTAGAGTATGAGTGATTTGTGGGCTGGCCAATGAGAGAAGAGCACCCACCCAGATGTGGGAGGGCCAACTGGAACTCCAAGGGTATAAAAGGAAAGAAGAGGGAAGATTGTCACAGCTTCTTCCTCTGGGAAAGCTCTCTCGCCTTTGCAATTTTATACAGACACCAACTTGCTACACATCTCAGATTGTCAGCACAGATTTGCTCCAGTCTCAACTTGTGCCTGTCTGCCTGTTGCTGCTCTTCAGTTGCCAGTCTTCAGGCTTCGATCTTCACCCAAGATCTGCGGCAGACTCCCACCTCACCGGCTGTTCTGCAGTCCAGGATGGGAGATCTACTTCACGGCTGAGCAGCCATCTTGGACCACCTCTATCCTTGTATTTGTAAGCCTTCCTAATAGATCCTTTTGTGATAAAATCTGTAAATTCTGTCTTTGAAAAACCCAAACTAATATACATCAATGTCTGTCCTTTAGAGGGGAAATCTCATTATTGTAGTAGATATTTCTCTTTCTTCAGCTGTGAAAGAAAGAAAGGATGGATAAGGACTGAGCTAATGCCAATTCACAGAGTGACAATTTTGAAAAAGGGCAAAGCCAAAAGATTAACTCAACCATGTTAGAGTTTTAAAACAGAATTCTTAAGATCTGAGAGTTTCTATGCTCCAAGCGTCAGAGCACTATCAGTCTACAGTGACATTTTCTTCGGTTTAGGGCAATAGGAGAGGGAAACACAACCAACCAGATTTTTCTTCAGTTTAAATCTATTCTTTTCCCAATTTTGGGGAACCCAGTCAAAATGTTTTTATAAATAAGGAAACTGGGCTCACAGGGGAGCTACGACTTGCCCAAGTTCAGAAGCCTGGTTTGCAACGGACTCAGTGCTGCCAGCTGGGTCTCCTGAGGCGCATGCTCTTTTCATTGGACTCTTACACAGCTCCTTCGGGTGTCCTTCACTAACAAGTGATGGACTCAAGTTGGTTTAGGCCGGGTGCCCCAGCCCACAGGCCATGATCAGGTAAGGGTCCTTGGCCGTGGAAAGCCCAGGCCACCAGGACAGAGAGGTAGAGAGCAGAGAAGTAAGCCAAGAGCAAAGCTCCGCCCCCTTCACCATGCTCCTGGTGCTCTTTGTTGTTCATAGAAAGATCTTTCACACACCCAAGACTGTAAGGTGATCCTCCTACATGGCTTCAGAACTGGGATGGTCACCAGGAAGACGTGATTAGGAGAGAAACTTTCAGCTCCACCTTCTGGCCTCTGGGAGGGAAGTTAGAGATTGGGCTACAGACACTTTTATTTTGTTTTGTTTTGAGATGGGCTCTGGCTACTAGTCCAGGCTGGCCTTGATGTCACTTTGTAGTCCAAGCTGACCTCAAACTCACGCAATCCTCCTGCCTCAGCCTTTAGTGCAATTATAGGCGTGTGCCACCAAGTCTGGTTATAAAACCTATTAAATAAAGAGGGCTGGCAAGAGTCCCATTTGGGAATGCACACTTATCCCAGGCTTCTCCGTTTGCCCAGGCCTGAC
The DNA here is from genome assembly GCA_004027205.1 of Ctenodactylus gundi. Lineage (NCBI taxonomy): Eukaryota > Metazoa > Chordata > Mammalia > Rodentia > Ctenodactylidae > Ctenodactylus > Ctenodactylus gundi. The sequence continues at coordinate 58,539 of PVKB01006161.1, read as the reverse complement.
TTCTACCCTTTATAACACTAGTAGTCATAAGTAGTAAATGCTCAACCCTATGGAGGGAGGTCATGGGAACTCCTGATGTTGCAGTCAGAATGACTCACAGGTCATTAGGAACCCCCATTATGACTGGCACCTGAGTGGCGACAGTTTTGTGTGACTAAACCCTAACTTACAGCAAGCCATACTAAGTGGACAGTGTCGAAATTGCATTGAATTGAATTGACATTTTGGATCTCTGGTTTGTTGGAAGGTGATGAAAGTTATGAAAGTCACATTCAAGGAGAAGCCGAAAATCACAAATGGCTACTCATTCTGTGACACTGCAAATTCATTTCTTACAGCTGAAAACTAAAAACAAAGTCAACAAGGACCATGTCAGAGAGTTGGTGTGGGAAACACACACTTAGTGTCAGAAGAAAACATACATTTGGTTCAGAAGTGGTGTAAGGCTTTAAAAAAATGTATAGAGAAATGGTAATTCACAGAGGAGCATCCTCAGGACTGGGGTCATTGCTCAGCAGCTAGACCACTTGTCTAGCAAGCTCAAGACCCTGACTTTGATTCCCCAGCACACCTGTATTCCCAGCATCTGGGAAGCTGAGGCAGGAGGATCATAAGTTGGAGCCCAGCCTGGGCAATTTGGTGACTTGGTGAGACCTTGTCTTAGAATCAAAAATTTAAAAAGTAGGTTGGGGGTGAAAACCAGAAGCACGGACTTTGCATCTCTACACTCAGGGAGGGTACCCTCAGAGACTGGTAGAGAGCATAGAGATCACCACACTAAAAAACAGTGAGTGCTGAGTAAAGAAATCCTTCAGGGATGACAGTCTCCAGATTACTTCTGCCCCACCCTGATCCAGGCCTTCTCCATGACCTTGACTCTGAGAGCACTGCAGAGATGGAGAAGGGAGTGGTGGGGGACACCAAATGTATGTTGTTTTTTTTTTTTTTTCTGGCATCAAGTATGTGTTTTCCACACCAAATCTTTCACACAAAGTGAGCATCCAAAATGTCAGCTCAACTCAAATCTGACACTATCCTCTTAGTGTTGCTTCACTTAAGTTAATGTCTATTTACACAAGATTGCCACCACTTCAGATGTCAGGTGTGAGGGAGAGCTCTATAGTTGGCTGGCTAGAGGCTGTGATCTGGGTGCTTAGGGTGGGGGCCTGTCAAGCCCCTCCTCTGAAGTCCTGGCTTCTCCAGAGAGCCCCTGGGGCATGGGGTAGGGACAGAGTGGCTTCCCCATGCCAGTCTTCAGAAGTCTGCTCATCTGATGTGCCATGAAGACACTAAAACTCTCATCCAGTGTCCACATGACGCCTAGCTGCCGTGCTGCATGTGGGATTCAGAAATGCTCTGCTGACTGGAAAGCTGGACAGAAGCCAGCTGGGTTGTGTTTAATAGAAAGACATGAGGACTCTAAACTCTTGTCCGAAGAGACCAGCTGGACCAGGGTTTGCCTACTGTAGCTTGTGTGCCACCTCTGGCTTCCGGCTTGTTTCTCGCTTTGCAGCACTGGGGTTGAGCCCAGGGCCTTCCACATACCGAGCATGTGCTCTACTCCCAATGTCTTCTGCCTGTTGTTGTTAAATAAAGGCTCTTCTTGGAATACAGCCACAGAGTTAAGTACATGCAGGGAGGTGAAGTTTACAATGTCTAAAATATTTACTGTCTGATCCCTGAGTTGGACGAGGAAGACCAGGAGGAGGAGCGTCTTAGCCTTTTGAGGCTGCTCCACTAGAGACTAAGAGGCTTAGAAATACAGCAGAAACTCATTTCTCACAGTTCCAGAGGCTGAGTTCAAGGGGCCAGCTCACGCCGTGTCTAGTGAGCGTCCACTTTATGACTCAAAGATGATGCCTTGTTGCTGGGTCCTTTCCTGGTACGAGAGGTAAGGAGGTCTTCTAGGACTTTTTTATTGAGGCACTAGCCATATCACAAAGGCCTCAGCCCCATGACCTAATCATCTCAGAAAGGACTGACCTCCTAATAATATCACCTTATGGGTTAAGTTTGAAACATAAATTTTGCGGGAAGACACAAGCATAGTAGGAAGATTTGAATTTACAGCAGTTCAAGCAAACAGAATTTATTTTGTTATCCCAACCCTAGGAGTTGAACCTAGAGCCTTCTCGCTGAGCTGCCCTCTCAGCTGTTTTTAATTTTTTATTTTATTTTATTTTGAGTCAGAGTCTCACTAAGGTGCTAACTTGCACAGGCTGGATTTGCAATTGCAATCCTCCCACCTCAGCCTCCCAGAGTACTAAACTTATAGGCCTATTACCACCAGTCCTGACACATTAAAAGGAGTTTAAAAATGAATTATTGTTATTTAGACTGCATTAATACTACTATAGTATTAAGAGAAAGATTATATTAGATAGTTCCCTTTTGGATGTAAGAGGCCAAAAATAATACAAAATTAGCCTAGTACAAAAGAATGTTTTGGACTGTCCTGTGGAAGTAGGCGGGCCTCAGAATAGTCTAATTAGCACCTTGCTTCCTGGTGCTCACCTCTTCTATGGCTGCTACTCTCTTGGTACAGTCAGTTCTCTGTAAGTGACCAAGAAAATGGCTACAGCAAGTTTTCTATAGTTAGTTGACTCATTTGCATCAAATGTTGCTGCTTTTTCCCTTCTTCCTAAGTAGAGATTCAGGATTTGAACCCAGATATTCCTGATCCTGAAACTCAGGGTTCTCCTGTACTCCACCTCCACCTCACTAGGTTATCCCCCCTTAACCTACAGATGGAAATCTCTTCTGTTATCCTGTTGGGGATAAAGGCTTCCTTAGCAAACCTTCTGTGGGCTAGAGTTTAAGATTTAGTTCTCATGTGTGGGGAAACTGAGGCACTGCACGTTCGTAGTAACATGCCACCTCGAGGAAAGCATAGCTGATGTTTACACCAGATGTTTTTTGAGACAGGTTAAGGCAAGTGAACAGCGCATCAGCTTGACCCAAGGACATCTGCATCTAGGGGACTGGGGTGACGGTCAAATTGTTCCTTTCGCACAGGGTATGGTGGCATGTACCTGTGACCCCAGGACTCCAGAAGCTAACAACAGGAGATTCATTTCAGCCTGGAGTTATTCCAGCCCAGGCAACCTCATAAGATACAGACTCAAAAATAAAGAAACAATAAATAACTAAAGACAAATGTGTTAAATTGTCCTTCCTCTGGTTTTGGGTTCTTTTTGAGCCTGTCAGCCACTGTGTAAAGGGGCTTCTGAGGCAGGCAGGAAGAGAGCAGGGATGGGACAGATCCAGGGAAAGTGTCCTGCATCAGCAGCGGGACGCAGTGTCTGCGGGGCTCCGGCCTGCCCGGGTGCCCCACCCCTGCCCACACAGGTGCCAGGAACGCTGACTCTCGCATCTTTGAACAACCTCCCTGAGGTCGGCCGTCGCCTTCCTGCCTGTCAGGGAAGTATAAATAGACTTCAGCTGAACCTCTTTTTTTTGTCCCCAAATTTGCTGATGGTCTCGTGTCTCCTAATCAGGTGCTCTGGCAGGTAGTGTCCCATCTCCTTCATGATGGGGCAGAGGTTCAGGCAGCTATGGGAAGCTGGGGGTCAGGTGCAGGCTGCTGAGTCAGGAATGTGCATAGTGTGGGACCCTTTGCTGGGCCTTGGCTGAGGTTCCCAAGCTGTCTGGTGAGTGGCGGAGGATGGGGACGTGGGCTTACAGCACGGCCATGAGCCCCTGGAGGACACGAGGACGCCGAAGGTGGCTGTGATGGCAGACACACCTCTGCTGGTCGCTCACTGGCTGAACTTCGGCAACCATCCTGAGTCTCAGCTTTCTCATCGGCCGAATGGGAGAGTCATACCTCCCTCCTATGAGGGCCCTCAAAGGAGCCGGGCATGTGGGTGCATGCCTGTAATCTCACCACCGAGAGAGGTTGGGGTGGGGCGAGTTCTAATTTTGAGCCCCACCTGAAACACATAGTGAATCAAGGCCAGGCTGAAGTACATAGCAAGACTGTGCCTCAAAAATCCAAACAAACCAAAAGGTTTCAAGTTCTTAGGTAGCAGCAGTGGCAAGAGGGTGAGGCTGACTCCAGGACAGCACGGTTAGGGCAGGAGTCTGGCTTCCAGGGACAACCTGCTTGGATCCCAAGTTGGGCTTTGTCACTGACTAGCCGCATGCCCTGAGGGTGTGCATATGTGTGCGTGTGTGTGCACGAGTGTGCTCGACATCTTTTCTACTTACTTAGCTTTCTTATTAGTAAAATAGACATTGTAATAGTGAAATGTCTCATGCAATTGTTGTGAAAACGTAATTGGCTTAATAGTTACAGAGGAAGGTCAGAGGATGTTGTGAAGTTACAATCACATGAAGAAAAACAATACTTCCATGATGTTCTTTTCTTTCTTTCTTTGTTTCTTTCTTTCTTTCTTTCAAGACATAGTCTTGCTCTGTGGTCCAGGTTGGTCCTGAACTCATGATGTAACCCACACTGGCCTCAGACTTACAGCTAACCCTCCTGGCTCAGCTTCCTGAGTGTTAAGATTACAGATATTCACCACCACGCCCAGCTTATGTGGTGCTGGAGAATTGAACTCAGAGTCTTGAGTTTGCTAGGCAAGCACTCTAGTATTTGTGCTAGTCCTTCAGCCACATGCTGTCCTTAGAGAAGGAAGAAAGGTCAGTCATTTGAAGGACCTGCACATAATTGTTATGTCTTGGCATGTAGTTCAAAGTGTCTGCTGAGTACGCAAGTATGCAGCTGGCATTCTTGTTCACTCTTCTAGGCCTGGTGACACTTTTTTCCATTGGCCAATAAACAAATGCTCCTTGGAAACATCCTGTCTCTATCTCTGTCTCTGACTCCCTCTCTCTCTCTCCCAGGACAGGATCTTGCTCTGTCAAATTTGATCACAGCCAGGCAACTTAGCCACTTAACATGAGCTTCTCTCAAAATAAAAAGCAAAACTGGCTGGGGATGTGGCTTAGTGCTAAATCCCTGGGTTCAATTCCTAATACAAGGTGAAAAAAGAGCCCAAGATTTAGAAAGCAAGATGTCACAGACTCCCCGACTCAGGAGGGACCTTCCAAGGTTGTCCTGCACTGTGGGAGCTCACAATGAAAAGGATGACATTGGCTCTGGAACACAGGAAATCTCTTTGGAACAGTCCGGCCAGCAGGCCAGACTGGCTGCTTTGAAATAACTCCCTGGCACACGCTGAGGTGTCTGTTGTTGGTACCAAATGCCCATGGGCAGCACACTAGCTAAAGGACACCTGAGACCTTGGCTGATGGGAGAGAAGGGTGCGAACGCTGCCTGATGCCTGGTGTCCTTCTCAGCTGATCAGAATGCTGCTGTCTGTCAGGACTCCTGGGGCCTGACGTGGCTGGCATCAGCGGCCAAGAGCAGGAAGGGACAGTAGAGCGGGCCCATCGCCTGTGACAGCGATCCCTGCAGCCCGTGAAACCTGAGGAGCTAGCCGAGGACAGCTTTTGCCTCTGTTCCCCGTCCTGGGGTGAACTTTTAGTTTCAGATCTTCACTGCTCTGATCAAGGGGCTTGTTACAGCGGATACAGGGTGACTGGGTCAGGATGGCGGGGGTTGGGGTCCAGCTGGAATGGAGCCTCCTCCTCAGATCAGATGGAACTAGGAGTGGCACACGGTCCTTTATGGACTCATAATAACACCTGCCGACTTCTTGGTTCATTCCCCGAATGTTTATTGAGCCCCTGCTATGTGCCAGAACCCACACTGGGCTGGGTGCTCAGAATCCAGCAGTGAAGGAGCCATGGTCCCAGGTTCCCAAAGATCATTTGGGCAACATTTTGTTTTACCTAAAGCATCTGCCAGGTGATACTCATCACAATTCTGGAGTCCCACAAGAGCTTAGTACTATTTGCCATGGTTTGGGTAGGATCTGTCACCTAAAGGTTCTTGTACCTGAAGTTTGGTCCCAGTGTGACAGAGTTGAGGTTGACAGCCCTCCATAGTTGGGAGCCTAGTGAAGTATGATTAGGTCCCAAGGGCTTCACCCAAGGAAATGGGTTAATGCTAGTCTTCTGGGGTGGGTTAGGCTTTGAAAGAGTGAATTAGTTCTCAGAAGAACAACTTGGCATAAAGCAAAGCCACCCCACCTATGCTAGTTTCCTTCTCATTTCTCTGCCATATTGTGACACAGAGGACCCTTGTCAGGACACCAAAATCATGCTGTTGAGATCCTCCAGCCAACAACATTGTGGGCCAAATAAATTTTCTTATTTTATAAATTGTCAGCCTTGGGTATTTTGTTATAATAATAATAATAATAATACCAAATGGACTCTGACACTGTTTCTCCCATTCGAGGGACAAGAAAACAGAGGGAAGGGAGGTTGAGTGATTTGCTTACTGGAAGCCAGATAGAACTAGCCTCTCCATGTAGTTCAGCCCTTGACACTGATCCAATCCCATCCAAGGGGAGGTAAATGCTGACATTTTATTTTATTATTATTATTGTCATTTGGGACAAGATATCACTCTGTAGTCAAAGCTGATCAAAACCTCACTATGTAGCCCACACTGCCCTCAGACTCACAGCAATCCCTGTGCCTCAGCCTCCTGAGTGCTGGGATTACAGGTGTGCACCACCAGACTTGGCTAATGTTTTTTTTTTTGACTATATAAAGCAAAATTTGGAGTTTAATTAAAAATCAGAGCAGGGATACATTAATGAACAAACAATACTTTTCTGATTATCAGTTTAGAGACTCAAAGCACCTCCAAAGCACTGGAAAGCCAGCTCATTCCTGAGAGATATCAACCATCACGAGGTTTTCATTCTTTCAACTATTCACGTTTTGTAGCAGAAAAAAAGAACAAAGTTCTGCAGACATCCTTCCTCTGGTCTTTCTAAAATGTCTTTACAAATGGTCCCTTCATGGATCAACAGCTTTCTTTCTGAGCCAAACAGCCTGTTACTCTCAGCCTGGGATCCAATCTCTTAATAATAATCCAACCAGAAATTCCCAGGTCAACAGTGGCTACTCCACTTAGCTTCCTCTGAGGGAACTGCTCTCCTGGTCACTGTTACTTCCGTGACAGTCAACAGTACAAGGAGAGTTGGGTGGGAAGAGGGGTGAAGGAAAGCAGAGGCATAAGGGAATGTGAGGCTTTCCTGAACAATCCAACTGCGAGGCAGAATGGTTCCGTCTTCCAAACCACCCACTACAAACTCCAAACACACACACCTGGAACTCTAGGGGAAGGACAGAGATCAGAGGGCCGGGGGAGATGAAGGATGGGGACACAGAACAGCACACAGACTACGGACACTTTTTACCATCCCAACACTGAAAGATGTTTAGGTAGAAAGTTGCTGTTCAAAATTGTATTGAAAACATATCTAAAAATAAGTCAGTAGCCATCTTAAAAATAAAAGGTCACTCTTGGGTAGAAGTGACAGATATAATCAGATAGCCACACTTAAGGTATCTTTGATGTATCTATGATGTAGCTTTGAAAAATGGCCTCTCAGAAGAAGGGGAAGGAAAAGAAGGGAAAGAGAGAGAGGAGGAGGGGAGGTGGGGGGAGAATTCAGAGCACAGTGGGGGTGGCCAGCCAGCTGGGAGTAACACATTTTTTTAAGTCCAGGCTTATCTATCCCTGCAGCCACACTTGGCTAATTATTATATGGTATTGAGGAATTGAACCCGAGGCCTCCTGTATGCAAGGCAAGCAACTTAACCACTGACCTATGCTCCCAGCCCTCTGCGGTGACTTTCAGTGGCTCACCTAACCATTACATCTGATAGCAAATCTTGAGGATCAAGGAAGGCTTCCTAGAACTTCTGGGCTTATTTCTCCCACCACTGTTGCATTTTTAGCACCTTCTTGTTGGATGGAAATATCACCATTGACAGGCAAGAGGCCTATTGAAAGCTTGTGCTTTCATCACGCATGCCACCCCTGGTGCCCACCTTGACAACCCTGCTTGGAAGGCCTTACCAGCTGGGTGTGAAGTTGAGAGGCCTCCCTGGTTACCCATAAGCTCCGTGGCGTCAGAGGCACAGTCGATGATGCTTTCGTGTCTCCGAGTAGCACAGAGCATGCTGTTCTCTACTTGGGCGCTCAATATGCCCTCATTGATTAGATGATTGGGAAAAAGAACTATATGGTCATAATGGCTGGAAAGACAATCTCCTGAAGGCTCTCAGGCAGCCGAGGGCTCAGGGGACTGGCGATTTCAAATCAATGTGCTTGCTTGCTTATCCCCAAGGCAAAGTTTAAAGTGAATGACTGAAGCATTATTTTAGAACAGAATAAAACTGCAGACACACAAATGCCCAGCAATGGGGGAATAACTAAGCCAACTGTGTTACAAGAAGATTTGAAGATGATATCTAATTTTTAAAACAAGTGTGTTTTTTATTTCAATAGAGAGAAGTGTGTGTCAAATGCCAAAGTGGGAAAAGCAGAACCAGAAAAGAATATAGAAATATACATACGTACACACTTAGGAATCTGGAAGAGAGCTTGAATGTGTCCTACCGGCTGCTTTTGCCTGTGTGTGTGTGTGTGTGTGTGTGTGTGTGTGTGTGTGTGTGTGTGTGAAGTTCACAAGCAAAGGCAATGATCATCACAGGGAGTGAGTATAAGGGGGCCAAGAGGGCTGTGTCTGTCATGCTCTGGGGTGCCACAGAGGCGTCTGTGGGCCAGGTCACTGGTGACCCAGGGATTCTGGTACTCACAACTATAGACCGTGCGACCCTGACAACCCACTCTTGTGTTGCCTGTGGAATGGAAATTATATTTGCCATGTCTGTATCATCAGGTAAGACAGTGAGGCAAATTGCAGTCTTTCTCCAATATTAATAGTATGATCTTCATAGACCTAGAAATAATGTATGGCTCGGATGACTCAAACCTGGCTCCGAAATTATAAAATATATAGAATATCAATGTTACTACCTTTCTGGAATCCAAAATAATCTTGTAAGAGTCACTGGGTTTTGGGTAAGGGAGCCTGAACCAGTACTCAGAATATTCAATATGTTATTTTATTTTACTTAACCTTGTAGCAATCCCATAAAACAGAGTTTTTCAATTCCCCCATTTTTGTTGTCCCGCGACTTTATACTGAATTATATTGCTGGCCCATATTTTATTTTTATTTTTGACATGGTCTTGCTCTGTAGTGCAGGCTGGTCCTGAATTCACTACGTAGCCCAGGCTGGCCTGGAACTCACAGCAATTCTCCTGCTTCAGTCTCTTAAGTGCTGGCATAACAGGTGTATGTCACCATGCCTGGCTAGTTTTTATGTGGCACTGGGAGAATGAACCTATGGTACTGCAGATGCCAGGCAAGTGCTCTAAACACGGAGCTATGCCTCCAGCCCCATATTTTTTGATTTTGAGACTGAGTCATGCCTCTTGCTGAGTTGCTAAGTTGCTGGCGCTGAGCTTGAATTTGTGATTCTTCCAGCCTCCCAGAGTGCTGGGATTATTGGCCTGTGACAAGAGGCTCAGCTATTCCTTATTTTTGAGATGAAAAAGCTTGTGTTTATAGAGGCTAAGTAATTTACTTTCCTACTAATAATGCATGGCCCAGACCAGATCAAGAGCATTCCAGAGCCCATGATTTTGGTCACCATGACCACTTTGGCTTCTGTCTGCATTTTACTTGTGAAACTAACAAAGGAGAGTGTTTCCCCTAATAATTGACGTAGATTGTATGCTGGGTACTCAACAATATTTTAACTAATTCTCACCTCTCTGGGAGGTTGGACTATTATTAACCCCGTTTTCAGGTTATGGCTAGACAGTTTACCTGGTTTCACTGGTCCGCTGACTTTTTGTTTTAGGAGACAGAGTTTCATTCTACAGTCCAAGCTAGTCCTGAACTCACTATATAGCCCATAGGTGGGGAGCCTCAAATTCATGGCAATTCTCCTGCTTCAGCCTTCCAAGTGCTGGGGTTACAGGCACATGCCATGACACCCAAAACCCCAACCTTTTTGACACCAGAGGCAGGTTGAGTTGAGGGGGGAGGTGATCTTGTTAGGTAGTAAGTTGCTGAAGGACAGCTTTGAAATGGTGAGTGGCAGCAGGAGGGGAGCTGAGAATGAAGTTCTGCCTCCTGTCAGATCAGCAGCGGTATTAGAACCTAACAGGAGAATGCTGACAGGAGGCGGGGCTTTGCTGGGGCTCACTTCCTACTTCCTGCTCATGTGTCCCAGTGGCCCATTCCTATCAGGGCAGCCTACCAGTGTGGGTTCTCAGCTGGAGGTTCTGAGACCCCTGGGTTACATAACATGTACAAATGAGTCAGGGAGCTGGGATTCAAACTCAGATTTAATGACTCCAAAGACCACTGTGTACTCTTTTGTTGGGCAATGAGAAAGTTCCCCAGGATGTATAGACATCCGCATTCCAGAAAGACTGAGAAGGCAACTGATCGCAAATGTGGAGCAACCAGGCTCCCTCTGTTTCCTGGTCCTTCTCCTTCCCTGCCCCTCCCTCCCTTAACCTCCCAATTCTGGACAATAACGTCAGCTGTCATCTCAAGGAGAGAAAATGTAAGCCAAGATTGGGTCCAGTGCCTTGAGCAGCCATAGGAGGAAATATATATAAATAACTAGGAAGTATGCACAGATATGTCAATCGGAAGATGAATAGTCACGAGCCAAGCCAAACCTCTCCTTAAAGATGATCATGAATTGTTTCTTAGGATGCTTAGGGTCCCTGCAAAGAGAGGAACACTAAGATATTCTTGCAAAAGTTGCCATCTGGTCCTGCTGGTCAGCAGGCTGGAGACCCCGAGGCAACAGATTGAGTGAAAGTCAGCAAAATAGCACCGACTGTCATTTTGGTTTCACTTCTAGAGAGATTCAAAGAAAAGGCTCAGCCCTTGGGTGTTGAAGAGGTTCGAACAAGCTTAGATGTCCGGCCTTCACTCTTGGCTTTGGTTTGGCAAGTCAGACTGTTGCAGGAGCTGCCAGTGGGAACGGCAGGAGTGGCTGAGCACTCACTACCTGCCTCTAAAGAGCTTCTGTGAGACTCTTCAGTAGAAAAGGATGGCAACTGTGACCGTTGAAGGGATTGCGTCAACTTGAGGGAATTAGGAAGCACACCTCCATTAGGAGTAGGATTTGTGAACCACGCCTAGATTGGGGATCAAGAGCTGGTTTCGATTAGAGTGTGAGTGATTTGTTGGCTGGCCAATGAGAGAAGAGCACCCACCCAGATGTGGGCGGGCCAACTGGAACTCCAAAGGTATAAAAGGAAGGAAGAGGGAAGATTGTCACAGCTTCTCCTTTCGGGAACGTTCTTGCCTCCGCAATTGTCTACAGGCGCGACTTGCTACACATCACAGATGTCAGCACAGATTCTCTCCAGTCTCGACTTGTGCCTGTCTGCCCGTTGCTGCTCTTCAGTCACCAATCTTCAGGCTTCAGTATTCACCTGAGATCTACAGCAGACTCTCATCTCACTGGCTGTCCTGCAGTGCCAGATGGGAGATCTACTTCACTGCTGAGCAGCCATCTTGGACTATCTCTGTCCTTGGATTTGTAAGCCTTCCTAATAGACCTTTTTGTGATAAAATTTGTAAATTCTGTCTTTTGAAAGAATCCAAACTAATACAGCAACTAAATTGGCTGACTCCCAACTGGATCAGATCTGCACGTTGGAGTATGTTTGTGTGCGCACGTGTGCATATACATACATGTGTATGTATATATACATATACATATATAGTCTGGTTGCTTTAAAGTTTATAAAAAGGACTTAGTTTGGGGCAATCCCGAGCTTTTGTTAAAATTCGGAAACAGGTGAAGTAGTCACCAAGCCTAAACTGTAACTGGCCAGGTTCCCGGAGGATGTGTGGGGATTAGACAAGAGATATTGGTTCAAGGCACGAGCAGCATCTCAAAAAGTATATAAAGGGAGAGGGGGAGGGCTAAAGATGGGATCCCAGGAGGTGTTCAGATGCCTCAAAAGGAATGAGGTAAGCTGGGCGTGGTGACATAGCTGCTTAGGAGGCTCAGTAGGCTCAAGTTTACAGTCAGCTGGGGCAGTTTTGTGACAGTCTTTCTCAGAATAAAACAAAAAAAAGAGCTGTAGATGTATTTCAGCACTTGAGTGCTTATCTAGCAAAAGTAAGGCCCTAGGTTCGATCTCCAACATGGGATTTTAAAAAGTAAATTGTGTAGCAGGGCATGTTGTAACATACAGAAGATTTTCACTACTGTACAGAAAGCAACAGAAGGATTGATTGCAAGCAAGAGAACCAGCTAACACAAACTAAAAAGAAATGTGTTGGAAAGCCATGAAGAGCACCTCACAGGGTCAAAGAACAGGCTGCAGTACAGTTAGGACAACGGGAATCCAAACACCTGCAGAAAACAGCAGGAATCACTGGGCAGCGTGTTAGGCTTACTGTTCTGTACAAACAAGAGAGAACAAAGCTATTTTGTTTTGTGTGAGGAGAATCCATCCTCGGAGAGAACTTACCAAGACCATGTTCTGTGAGAAGGGAGTCATACTGCAAAGCCAGAGCTAAGTTGTGTTGCATTAATAATTGTGTAGTAGTGGAGAATGAACTCAGGGCCTTTGCTCAGAGCTTTATCCCCAGTCCCTTTTTATTGCTTATTTGAGACAGGGTTTCTCTCTAAGTTTGTCAAGTTGCCCAGACTGGGCTTGAACTTGTAAACTTACTACGATCCTCTTGCCTGAGCCTCCCAGAGTGCTGAGATTACAGGCCTGTACCACAAGATCCAGTTTAGTGATGTTTTTTCACTAACTAGAGTTACTAATTCATCTTGACATACCCAGCTTGGGTAGGAAACATTCCATGTCCTAGAAAACCCCTTAGTCTTAGACAAACTAGGACAGCTGGTTACCCTACAACCAACAGGATGGTGGGCCAAACATCCCCTAAGGGCAATACCCACAATTCTTTTAATAACATGAATGCCTCACATTCCATTTTAAGATGTTTGCCATGCTGAGCTGGGATCTAATGTCTCCTCTGGTTGCTTTAAAATCTCACAATAGTTCCTTTTACCCTCAGCCTGAGGAAGGGGGGATAGAACATGCTTGCAGTAAATTAAACCAAAATGACTAAATTTGAACCAAGTCTACTGAATGAAATGTCAGAGGGGCTCAGTGTCTTTCTAAATGCCATAGAGATAGTAAGTGACAGCAGGGGTTAGTACTAGTCTGTGTGACTCAATGATTCTGGGATGTCCTAATACCAAAGGCCAAGACCTTTGATTTTCTACAGGTGTGTAGTGGATTGTAGGCTCGATGTCCCAGATGTGTGTGCAACACTCTAGAACCCAGTGAAGAGCCATCTACCTCAGGGCTGGAGTGATTTTATAACAGGTAGACAGACAGATTTACAGGAGCAGACAGACCTACATTTCAGGCCTGCTGACCCCAATTCACACCCAGCCTCCAGGAGGACAAGACAGTTGCTATGAATGTGAGGAACCCCAGCTTCTGTCTGCAGTCTTCCCTTACTTGACCCCATTCCTCGGGAGGTGTTCCCTGGGCGGGGGTGGGGGGGAAGGGGGGTACAAGGCCCCACAATTTCTCCTCAGGAACTTTCTATGGTTTGAATAATTATCCCCGAAAGGTCTGTGTGTTAAAGGCCTATGGTGGTATCTGGAGGTGGTGGAACTCCAAGAGGGGGGCCTAGCTGGAAGTCTTGCAGTCACATGGGGGTGTGCTGTGGGACCCTAGACCCCTGCCTCCTCTCTTTTGTACCTGGCTCTCTCCCACACCCACATGATGTGCTGTGCAGCTACAGGCCCAAAGATATAAAGCCAATCAGTCACCATGGACTTAAGCCTGCAAAACAGAGACCAAAACAACCCTCTTTTGTTTATAAGCTGGTTATTTTAGGTATTTGTCATAGTGGTGGAAAGCTGACTAGCACAGAGCCCTCCATCCCTCTCACATTCACTTCTCTCCTCCTTTGCCCCCCCTGCACCTCTGTCCCGGACCTCCACAGCCCTGCAGACCACGACCCCCACATACTTCTCTCACCTCCAACCCTACATATGTCTCCTCACCCCGTTTCTCACTACTCAGCTTTTTGTCTGTGCCGCAGACTCCCCAAGCTCACTGCACTAGCTTTCTGCCACACAGAACACTCTTCCTAAGCTTGATGGGGCTGACCTTCCTTGTCATCCAGGTTTTAGATCAAATATCTTCAACCCAAGTCTACTGCTCATGGCGACTGTCCCCCACAGGGCTTCTGTGGACACAGCTCGCATCCTAAGTTTCAGAGCTGAGCCAGGGAGGGCTCCCGGTCAAATAGGACCCACCTTATTGACTTTACGTGAGCTCATTAGCGTCCACTTGGGCCAAGAGATGAATCAAGAGTGTTCCAGAGAAAGGAAACATGGGGCTAGATCCCATGAGCAGTGAACTGGCACTACAGGGAAGGTAGAAATTGGCCTCCCTGGATTGCACAGGAATGACCGTGAGGGGAGAGGGTGCTGGTGCGTGCCTATAAAAAGCAGCACTCAGGAAGGCTGAGGCAAGAAGATCACACTTAGAGCCCAACCTAGGTAACTCAGCGACTTAGCAAGATCCTGGACTAGGATGAAGATGCTGAGTTCAATCCCCAGTACAAAAAGAAAAAAGCCAAACCACAAGGGACTTCACAAGCCTGACTAAGGTAGTGAACTCGATCCCAAAGGTAACTGGGGTATCACTGAAGAGTCTATAGAAGGTAGAACACGGTCTAATTTGCATCTAAAAAGAGAAATCACAAGCTAGGGGATGTCTTGGGATGCACAGCTCCATCCTTGACATGAGTCCTGCCTTCTCAGATGACCCCACATTGTGCTTTTTGCTTACATACTTAACAGAGTTCCTAAGTCGGTATAGGAAGCAAAGTCTGCGTTAGAAATCTCCTTCTTGACCCCTGTAGTTGACCGAATGTGGTCCCACATCCAAATTCCTTAATCTGTAAATGTTAGCTTATTTTGAAATAGATTCTAAAAAACAAATGCAGATGTCATGTTAACAACTTTGAGAGGAGATCATCCTGGATTATTGGATGGGCCCTCTTAAGTCCAATGGTAAGGGCTATGGCTTGAATTTTGAATGTTCCCCAAATGCCCATGTGTTGAAAGCTTGGTCCCTAGTTCACGGCGCTATTGGGAGGTGCTATTAGTGTAAGGAAGTTGGGTGGTTAGAGCAAGTCCTTGAAGGGGATGTTAAGTCCACAGCTCCTCTCCTTCTGCCTCTCCTTGCTTCCTGGCTGCAATGAGGTGGCCAGTTGCCTGTGCCAGGAGCTCCCACCTTGACATGCTGTGTTACCAGAGGCCCAGAAGAATATGAGCCAAGAGACCACGGACTGAAACCTACAAAATTGTGAATACACGTGAGTTTTTCTTTCTTTTAAATTGATTATTTCGGGTATTTTTGTTATAATAACAGAAAGCTAACACAGGAATTATCCTTATAAGAAACAGAAGAAGAAAAGACACAGACAGAAGAGGAGGAGGCCATGTGATCATGAGGGAAAAAATAAAGGGATGCTGCTACAGGTCTAGAGGAGCCAAAGCTGCCAATGGTGATTGGACGCTGGGGGGGGGGGGGGGGGAGGTAAATAGCAGTTCTCCCCTGGAGTCCTTGAAGGAGGTGTGGCCTTCTTGACCTTTGATTTCAAGTTCTACCTCCTGAAAGTATGAGGCAATATGATTCTGTTGTTTTAAGCAACTCTGTGGTAATTTGTTATCATAGGGAACAAACATAACCCCGCAGTCTATGAAACAGAATTATTTTGTTACCTGCAAGACAAACACAACCCCATTCTCTGTCAAGAAGCTTCAGCCTCTCCCCACCCTGTGGCACAAACTTGTAATTCCAGCACTTTGAGGGCTGAGGCAGGAGGATCTCAAGTTCAAGCTCAGCCTGGGCAATTCAAGAGACTTACTGGGAAGAACCTGCCTCAGAAGCAAAACTTTAAAATGGAGCTGGGGTTGTAACTCAGTGGGAAGGCCCTAGGCTCCATCTGCAGTCTAAAACAAACAAACAAAGTGAAAGCTTCAGTCTCACTCTCTCAAGGCTCTCCTTCACTATCCAGTGGACCCTTGTGAACCAGACAACTTCCTTCTTGTGATAGGGTATGATTGCAACAGGCAAAGAGCCAGAGGAGGCCATCAATGGATTTTCCTTTTCTCTACTCTTTGGCTCCAAACTTCACCTTTGCCCAAATCAAGGAAATATATAACCAGGATAAACCAATGCATAAGTCAGCAAAGCTGTCTTTGGTGAAGGCCAGAGGCTCCGGGGCATGCTGCCAGGGCTCTGTGGCGACTGACGATTTGGAAAGATAGACGACTATATGCTGCTCTGTGGATCGTGGGCACATACAGGGGCATGCTGCTTGTTGTCAAAATAAAATTTCTAGCTTCAGAATCTCCTCAAAGAGCCTGTTTTGTTCTGGGACATTCTGCCTAGCCCTTAGGGTAGGCTCAGACCTGCATGCTGTAAGACTTTATCAAGACTTCCTCACTAAAGCATCCGTTGTACCTTGGCCAAAGTACTGGCCTTATTCTACCCTCTAGCCAGGTGGGTACTTCTCCAGGCACAGTAAACACCTGTGCATCAACAAATGGTGAGAATGTAGCCCACCTCTGAAAGTATCAGGGATCGACACTCAGGTCTATGGAGTCTCTTCCCTGGGAATGTACCTATCCATCCTTCTCTTAGAGATTCTCCTTGAGAGGGCCTGTCAACAGTGTAGTGATAAATTAGGTCTGGGGGCACAAGCCTGTGATCCCAGAATCTGGGAGGCTGAGGCAGAAGGATGGCAAGTTTGAGCCCAGCTAGTTTCAAACCTTCTGGGGCCCAGGATTCACCCTAAGAGGAGGAAAAGGGTTCAAGGAGAAAAGGCCTAGGTCAAAAATAGGGCTGTGAGTGGGAAGGATGAGGGAGTGGATCAAGGCTAAACCCAGAATTGCAAAGGCCAAATTTTCCAATCCCTCCTCCACTAAGCGGGATCTTTGTTCCAGCTGTTAGCCTTGCCTAAGATGGCATTTCATACCACTTTCTTTGTGATGTCCTGCTTCCCCCACCCTCCCACTCCCAAATGGTTTAATTTAACTTTCCAAATAGCATTCCTCTAAAAGCATCTGGAAGCTTATCAAGTACTAAAGGGTAGGAGCCAGGCATGTGGTGCCTGCCTGTAATCCCATCTACTCCTCAGGCTGAAGTGGGAGAATCTGGAATTCTAGGCTGGCCTGAACTACAAAATAAAACCCTTCGTCAAAAACAAACAACAAACAAACAAAAACCCACAAAGGGGCACTTTTCTTGTCACAAGTCCACCCTAAAAGTTTTTCTATTGAAACAGTAGTGATTTGCAAAGCTGGGCACGGTGGTACACACCTGTAGACAGAAGGATCTCTTGAACTCTCCAGTACTAGGCCAGCCTGGTCAATTTAGTGAGAACCTGTCTCACTCACTCACTTAAAAAAAAAAAAAAAGATTTGCAAAGAAATGCAGACTGATTGCTAACAGACATCTATCAAAAGAGGGACACAACCGCGACCATGTGAAATGGGAGAAAATGCAGGAGGCTTCAGCAGGGTACTTGGCTGGGTGTCCTAGTTAACTGCAGTCCAGTGCTGTTAGTACAAGGAGTCACAGCCACAGATGAAGAGCCAGTTCCTCTAGCCTCTGGGTAGTGACTTCCTTTTCCTGAACCTGCCCACCAGACAAGGGGAAGGCCACCCATTTCATTATTGCCCCAAGGTGCAGTTTGGCAATACAGCCCTTCTGAGATGGCCATTGCAGGAAGAAATGCCGAAGTTCCACTCACGTCTTCATTCTCATTAATCAAGGCTGCGAAGATTTCAGAAGATACAAATCTTTGATAGTGCCTCTCCCGGGCATTTGTTAATGCAGTGTCCTTAATGGGTCCTTTGGGTAGGATGAGAGGGGGGTGGGTAGTGGAGGGGAGGGAGGAGAGCAACATGGAAGGAAGGTACCCACTGCCTTGCTAGTGAAGAACCCCGGGAGTCAACTCACTAGGGACCCACCAAAAACCGGAGCTTTTACCCCTCTATCCTTCTGTTTCTAAATAAAGACCTGTTACACTACACCTTGCCTCCTTCATCCATAATTTTGACATCGTGGGAGCCATGCACACAAACACACAAAGAGTCTTGGATCTCCTCAGTCTGGCTCCTACCTTATGAAGCTCCATGAAGTAGACTATTTTGTTATATTTTTCTATCTATAAAATTCCACTCAAAGAGAACCACCTTACAGACTTGTTTATACTAATGTGTAAATGACCTTTGGAACTTTATTTGAGCTCATTTTTCTAAAGGGAAAGGCTTTGAAAGAAATACCTTCAAGTGAGTGTGGGGGCAAAGGGGTTCAGAGGGTGTTCCCAGTGATTTAGAAAACACAGTGTCATGTCTGTCACCAGCTATGACAGGGAGTTCAGGCTGCTCGTGTTTAGTTGGATAGACTGAGCAATTTCTAAATTTTCCATCTTCTTTTTTGAAGTGGGAAAGTGGGCAAGAGCACAGTGTGGGGTACAGGGGAGCAAGATGGCACTGGGACACATAAAACAAGAGAGACTTTGTTCCCTCCAAATGCACTTTGCAGGGAAAGCAGAGGTGCCAGGGAATGGCATCAAACTGTTTCCTCAAAGCATGACTTTCAAGGTAAGGCAAAGGGGCCCTGGTCTTTTGGGACTCCCAGGGTTCCTTTGGCCTCCTCCTTAGGCCATCCCACTCCACAGGACAACCTAGTCTATAGCCAGAGTGCTGCGGAGGCACTTACCTCACGGGCAGCTGCAGCCAACTCGTGCACTGGCCAGGACTCCTCGTGGACCGTGTAGCAAGGGACCACCGAGGGCTGGGGTGTGTGTATGTGAGTGGACTCGGGTGACTAGAAAAGGTTATGGCAGACAGTAAAAAGGACCTGCAGAGAATGCCACTTGTCCTCCCCTTCTAGTAGGTCTCCAGCTTCAGGACGGCGTGATGCCAGGGTGTGAACGTCTGGCCACCAGTGGGCTCTGGGAAAGGGGCTCCACAGTCCATGAGACAGGCCACACACAGTCGTGGACACAAACACCAGTATATTTTGTATGCACAGATATGAAAAGGAAGAGACAGAGACTGACAGAGATACAGCAGGCAACGCACACGCAAACCAGTCCCACGTCTTTCTCAAGAGTGGCCGGGCTGGAAGATAGCCCCACCCCTTGCAGAGGCCTGATTCCAAAACCAGGCCTGCAGCTCCTCCAGGTCTGGGCAGCTTCAGGGTGGTTGTCACTGTCCCTGGCTCGGCCATAGCTCCAAGGCTGACCTCTTGCCTCCCCTGATGAAAGTCAGAATAGCCCAGAGCTTCATAAATGCAGGTTCTCAGTGAATTGTCCCACTTAAGCAGCTGCCTCTGCTGGAGACCCATGCAGAACAGGGACCAGGACAGAAGGGCTTCCTGGGACTCTCCAGGTATTATTGCTAAGAATAAGCATAGGCCATTGTGACTTACTGGCATTGAGGAGGGGACAGGGCACAGGAAGTCTAGCAGATGTCCAAAGCAGCTGAACCATGCAGGGCAGCACACTCGTAATCTGGAACTCAGAGATGCTTTGTTGCCAGTGAAGTGGCCCCGGACTCCAGAGGCTCATGGGTAGCCAGCAGACTCTCTGCTAGCACTCTACTGCTTGGCAGGGGTAGGATGACTCTAAACTTGAGACCCCGGGTACTAAGGGAGTTGGGGCCCTGGAGATATCTCAAAAAGCAAATTCAAGCCTGGGCTGCCCCTCATGAGACCTGAACCTGCAGATCCTGTTATCAGGTCATAGGCTGCAGCCTCCTCTAGCTGGGGACTCGGTGTCCTGTGAGAGGCCACAGGGGCAACAGGGCACCTGGATTAAACAGAACCACAATGCTGAACGTTACCAAACATGCAGGTTCACTCCAAGAACTCTAGCACTTGGGGCTTGTAAGGCCCAGAGAGAAAACAGTGCCAGGGAATGCCCACAAGGCAACATCTGGAGTGGTGAGACTCAGCAGGCCACCTAAGGGAGTGATCTGGCTAAGAATTAAAGAGGTCTTCTTCTGGGAGACTTCAGCATGCTGGCCACTGAATTCAGGAGTAGAAGGGGAGTATGAAGGGGGGTGACATGGAGGAGTGTTAGGGCACAGGAGTCTGCACCAATGGGGAAATGGGAAAGTACAAGGAACTGACTGGCTGATAGGAACAGAATCCTCTCTACCTGAAGGCAGAAAGCAACTGACCCCCATGAAAGGGGAGCTCTAAAAGCCCTGGGACTGGAACCATACCAAAAAGTTTGGGCTAGATCCTGTAGACTATAGTTTTCAATCAAAGAAGCCTGCCCAGGAAACAAGAGGACTGGAAAAAAAAAAAAAAAAGGCCACCAACAGCTGAGTCTCCAAGCCCTAAGCCTTCCTCTGGGCTCAGGACACCCCTGCTGCTCACACTGGTTGGTGCTACCTACGTTATCCAGGTGGAGCAGCCAACAATGAGGAGATTGCTCCATGATGGTATTGTTACTTTTTAATGATCCACAAGAAAGGGAGGGCTAGTTTCTACCCCAGAGTTCTAGTGGAGTCAAGATGAGGCCATGTCCCATGGGATGGCCCAATTTTTGATGACCCCCTACCCTCAAAGAGTGAAGAATGGAGCCAGAAGGGGCTGGAATGAGGACTTCCCCTGTCCACTACCAGCAATGGACCTGCCATGGGTAACAGGGGGACAACCAAGGTGACAGTGCCCATCAGTGCAGAAGGGTGAATACTGTTCAAGGAACGAGCTCAACTTTCAGCCTTGCCAGGAGGGGCAGGGATAGGGACAGACCTGAAGTTTAGCTACAGAGCTGGGCCACGGGAGAACCAGAACTGATGCCTTCTTCCCATGAGGAAGGCTCCAAAGAGCCTTCCATGGTCCTCTTCTTCCTCATTCTCCATGGGTCTCCCACAAGGGACACCTGCTCCCTCATCCCCTATAAAGCTAGTTTGCCTAACTGGCTTTAAAATAAAGCAGTCAGGATGAATAGGATCTAGAGCTCTGCCTCTTCCATAACCGAACTGAGTTACCTCTTGGCTTAGCTGTGCACTGGGAGAATGCCAATCATTTTCAGAGGGTCCCTGCAGGGAGGGGACATTACTGTACAGCCCACCATCCTGGGGCTGGGGAGACAGAACTCAGGACCCCTCTCCTCACCCCCCCCCCACCAGTTATCAGATCAGAGGGAAGAATGAAAGCAAGGCTACTAGAAGGCAGGCAGGGTTTGCCTCAGGGTTCCCTCCCTGGTTACTGCTGTGTTGGCGAGGGAGCTGGGGACAGGGACAGGTGTGGAGACTGACATGGATTAAAGGTCTATTAGTGGTAAAGGCCTTGAAAATAAGAGAAAGGGGGAAACACCACCGAACACACAGGGACTAAAACCTCCAAAAGCCCAAGGTTGGTGGGGATCCAGCACCACAGGGGCCCCCAGAAGGCCAAGCGAGCAGCTTGGGCCTGGGGGGAGGGAGAGGAGCCAGGGGAAGGTTCCCAGCCCCTGCAGACCAGCATTGCTGCCAAGCAGCTTTCTGACTGAGGGTCTCTCATAGGCTGTAGCTCAGCAGGCCCCCGGGGAGGTATTGGTTGCAAGCAAGCACCTGAATATTGCCTAATGGAACCAGCCAAAGCCCAGCTAAGTCCTGATGAGAGGGAAGGAGGGGGCCACAGCTGAAACCCCAAGCCTCCCCAGAGCTCACCTCCCACCTGCGACCCGGTGCTCCGTGCATCCCTTAGCCAGGGCAGGGCCTGCTGCTTCCAAAGCCATCCGCTAGTCTAGTCCTTGCCCAGGCACAGGCCTCTGGCTACCAGCCCCTAGGCTAGTTTGAGATCCATGGGCCCCTTGTCAACGTCCTTCTGTTGCCCCGGCACCCCACCCCCAACACCAGCCCACCGGGGAGGGATGGGGCTGGGTGAGCCGCACCGGGGCAGGGGTCGTGCTGAACAGAGGGGCAACCCCACCAGCTTGGTCTCTTTGTCCATGGGTGCCCTGAGAGACCTCCTCCCAGCGCCCCATCAGCCTTCCTCGCTCAGTCAGTCTTGACATGGCCATTGGCCAGGGCCGGGGAGGCGCCGGGCTCGCCGGCCTCGGCGTCCTTGTCAAAGCGGAGACGAAGGGTGTTGCGGATGACGAACTGCTCCACGATGAGCGCCCCGCAGAACCAGGGCACAGCGTACTCCAGGGTGACGAGGCCCATGAAGTCGAAGTCGAACTGGGAGTAGTCCCAGGGGCAGGCGTTGAACTGGCGCAGGACGAAGCCGGTGGTGAACTCCCACAGGTAGGTCCAGAGCGTGTAGATGAGGCAGCGCAGCAGCAGCGGGCAGCGGCCCCGCAGGCGCAGGTACATGCGCTCCACGATGAGGATGGACGTGCCGTAGATGAAGAGGGCCCACACGCTCGTGACGCCCGGGAACTTCCAGTTAAAGTTCAACACGAACTCCCAGGCTGCCGTGAACATCACCTCACAGAAGTAGCCGTGGATGGCATAGAGGTACCAGCGCGACAGTGCGGTCAGGGGCTCGGCAGAAGCCATGCTGCCCACCGGGGTCTGCTGCGGGGGGACACCAAACACGAGACAGATGAGGAAGGGAGGGAGTCCCTGCTGCCGCACTGTCGTGGCCCAAGCCAAATGTCTGCAGCCACCTGGCCAGAGGAGATTTCAGACCTCTTCTACCTTTCTCCTTGGCTACCCCCTCTACTTGGGGCCTTATTCTGTGTTCCTTGCTACAATTCTGGTCCTTCTTAGCCAGGTGGGCATGAGAAACGGCAGGAAGAAAACAACCTCTGAGCAACTGTACTCAAAGACTACTTGGGGGTGTCAATTACATTCTGTTTTAGATTAGCTGTGGTCAACCAGAGAGATGGCTGCTCTGGCCTATCCACTGGGGACCCTCTTTTCTCCCCATTTCTTCTCAAACAGGTCCACATCACTCTAATTTATGAGATCCAAGGTACTTATCACCTTGGTCACTGTGTATGTATATTGTGGCATGCATATATATATATATATATATATATATATATATATATATATATATATATATTTTCTCCCATTTTCATCATTTATGTGTGTGTATGCGTGTGATGCTGAGAATCAAGCCCCGGGCCTTTACACTGAGTTCTATCTCCAGCCCATTTTTGATTTTAATTGTGAGACACGATCTTGCTAAGTCACTAAGTTAGACAGGTTGGGCTCAAACTTGCGATCCTCAACCTCCCAAGTAGCTGGGACTCCAGGCCGGTGCTACTGGGCCTGGCGCCACTTGAACCATTTTTCAGGACTTCAGGAGCATGAAGATCATTCCTGATGTTGTGTGATCACACCATCATCCACCTCCAGAAACTTTTCATCATCCCAAACAGAAAGAGAAACTAAATGCTGACTCTTCGCTTCTTCTTCCCCCAACTTCTGGGAAACATTTCTGTCTCTATAAATTTGACTACTCTGGGCACCTTAGGTAAATGGAATCACAGGGTTTTTTTTTTTTTTTTCTGTGACTGGCTTATTTCACTGATTGTCCTCAAGGTTCATCCACGCTGTACCGTGTACCTAAATCTCTTTCCTTTTTACAGGTGAATAAATGCCAAAGGGGTAGGCACGTTTTGCTTGTCCAGACACCTTTTCACTGTTGTGAATAAGGCTGCTATGAATACAGGTGGGTATGCCTACTTCCATTTCCTTTCTATACCCACAAGTGGAACTCTAGGAGTAATTTCTTGAAGAGCCGCCATATTGTTCTCCACACTCTACATTCTGAGCAGCAGCTCAGGAGGGTTCCAGTTTCTCTACGTCCTTGCCAACATCTGTGTTTTTATTTTCTTGATAATAGTCACTCTGAGGATATACTTACAGTAGTATCACTGTGGTTGCACTTGTCTGTAACTGCTACATTAAATGGGGATTTTGGTGTTTAGTTTCAACATTGAGGGGAACCCACCAAGCTGCCAGGATGTTCCCTTCTTCTCCCTCCCCCTCCCTCTCTTTCACTTCCCTCCTCTCTCCCCTCCTCCCTCACCATCTTCAAGGCCTGCCTCTGATTCCACTCTGCTTTCCCTCAGCTGGCCTGCCCACAGGCTCTCAGCTTTCTCCCCACCTTCCACCAGAGGGTGTGACCACTTACTTGGCCCATTTCCGATGCCATTCTATTTACTTTTTGACTTATGTGCCCTCATGACCTAACTAATCTGTGAACTTCTTGAGGGCACAGGCTGTTTCGCAGCCCTGTTTTCAGGCCTCTCCTGAGCAGGACTCTTTAACTGGCATGTTCCTATTGGCAGAAAGGGTGATGGGGTGACTGCAGGGTTACACCAAGGATGGGCAGCTCTGCCAGCTGATGGTGGACACCTGGCTTGACATCTGTCAGTCCCCTCTCCTAGGTGGAGCAGGGGACGAAGGCTAACAAGTTGATCTACACAGTTCACTCACCCGCCTGGGAACCCTAGTGTCATCTATCAACTAACACAGGCAACACTGTGGCACTACCTGCCGGCGCTGGCGCATTGCTTTGGGATCTTCCCAGAACTTCAATCACATTTTTTCACTGATTCTTAACTAGGAGTCATATATACAGACTAGGTAGTTTTATTTCCACGTTTCCCTCTAAGTAATGGGAATGGAATCCAGGGCCTTTCCACTGAGCCACATGTTTACCCTTTCTTAAATTCTGAGACCGAGTACTTGCCCAGGCTAGGCTCAGTCTCGCTGTCCTCCTTCCTCAGCCTTCCCTGTGATGGGATTACAGGCATTATGCGCTATCCAGCTTCTCTGCCACATTATAAATGAGAGACATGTAGCTCAGAGAGGTTTTTTTTTTTTTTTGGCCCCACATCCCAGGGACAGCAAATGGAATAGTTTAGACAAGAACCTTATCCTTGCTTTCTACCAGAAACATTCAATGGTTCTCCTTTCTCTATTGACACACAATAGCATTCTTCGTTTACACTCAAGACTCTTCAGGACTGCTGGCATAGCTCCGTGGTTACATCAGCTGCCTTAACATGTGTAAGACCCTAGGTTCAATTCCCCAGCACCACTTACCCACTAGCTAAGTGTGGTGGCACATGCCTGAAATCCCAGTACTCAGAAGGCTGTGGCCAGTCTGGACTACACAGTGGGTTTCGGACCAGTCTAGACTACAAAGTGAGACAACTTCTCAAAGAAAAAGCAAAAAAGAAGAAAGAAAAAGGCTCTCATTGTCTCATCCCAGCCTACTTTTTCAGCTTATTCTCACCGCCCAGCTTCTGTCTCACCTCCATGACTGAGAATCCTATTCCTCCTGCTTGGCGTGTCTTCTCTCGCCTCCGCAAGCACTAACCCAGGGAATCTTCAGAACAAAAATCCTGGCTCTCCTCAGCAACAAGTCCTCCTTCTCTTTGAATCTCCACCGCACCTCCCCTGGTTCTCGCTCCGGTGAAGCTCGTTTTGTTATGTCGTGTTGTGATCGTTTGGGGCAGCACCAGATCTCTTCCCCTGTTTTGCACCTATATATCCTGCTCCTTCCCCCTCCCCCCTACTTCCCCGTCATGTCCCATAAGCACCTTAAACTTCTTTCCTAAATCGATCTCATTATCTTTCACCCAAACCAGTTTCCCTCCTCTGACTACATCCTGAATTATGGATCCACCAGGCGCCCTGTCAGAAGCCAGAGGCCCTGAGCCAGTCCAGCTGCCTCTGCCGCATCCCCGCCCCAACTGGGTTCCTGAGAGTAAGGACCTGTCCGTCTGGACCTGTCCGTCTGGTTTAGCTATCCTCGGGGACTGGCCTGGGGCCCTGCACAGTTCACATTCAACACAAGAACCAGGATGTTTCTTAATTGGTTCACAATTGCCTCTTAACAGATCATCCCCAAACTTAATGGCCTAAATCATCCATCATTTACAATTGCAGCTCTTGTGACTGTGGGCTGACAGACATTGGCTGTCCTTGATCATGAGGCTCTGAGGCAACTGGGGCTCTGTTCTAGCCTGGCAGGGAAGTGTGGCTGGGGTAGCTCTGCTCCACTGATCTCTCGTCCTGTACCCGGCCCAGCAGACCAGTGCAGCAGCAGACTCCTTCCTCGGTAAGGAAGAGGCACTAGAGTAAGCAACCCACCCACCGCATAAGCACTGAAGGGAGAAAGGGGCTGGAGGCACAGCACAGCGGATAGAGCGTCCTGAGTTCAATTCTCCAGCACCACATAAGCCTGGCTTGGGGGCACACGCTTGTAATCCCCGCGCTTGGGAGGCTGAGTGAGACAGACAGGAGGATTGCTGTGAGCATGAGGCCAACCTGGGCTGCAGAGCTAGGAGTGGAGAGAGAAAGAGAGAGAGAGAGAGAGAGAGAGAGAGAGAGAGAGAGAGAGAGAGAGAAGAGATGGCTAATGGGTACAGGAGTATAGGGACACAGTTGGATAGGAGTAGTAGAGCTAGGTCTGGTGGAACAAGCCTCTGGGAGGATGAGGCAGGATGACTGCAAGTTCAAGTTCAGCCTGGATCACTCAGCAACTTAGTGAGACCTTGTCTCAAGACAGATTTTTAAAACAGGCTGGGGATGTAGCTCACTGTTAAGAGGTACTGGGTTAAATTCTTAGTAACCCCCCCCAAATTGTAGGGAGGATTTTGAATATTATCAAAGAAATGATAAATGTTTGAGTTGGTATAGAAGTATCAAAGTGTTATACGGCACCCCATACACATGTTCAATTACTACAAGTCAATTAAATGTTTTCTTTGTTTTGAGACAGAGCCTTGCTGTTCTGTAGTTCAGGCTGGTTCTGAATTCCACAAACTCACTACGAGCCTGAACTGGCCTTGAACTATGGCAATCTGTCTGCTGCAGTCTTGAGTGGTGGGATTACAGGTGCATACCATCAGCAAGCTAAAAAAAAAATTAAAGAAATCTCAATAAGGGGTTGGGGGGCATTCAGAGATTAGACTGTTTGCCTAGCAAGGTCAAGGCCCAGGGTTCAATTCACCAGCACCACATAAATCGGGTGTGGTGATGCATGCTTGTAATCCCAGCACTTTGGAGGCTGAGACAGGATTGTATGTGTTTGTTCAAAGCTAGTCTAGGCTCCATAGTGAGCTCAGGACCAGCCTGGACTTACAAAATGAGAGCCTGTCTCAAAAAAAGAAAAAAAAAGAAGAAAAAGAAAAGGGCAATCCAGTGTTTAAAATAAGCTCTATTTTAGGCATTCCCAGTAATATCTCATTGGCTAAGTCAAGTCACCTGGTAAAGCACAAACTCCTCCCTTCTGCCCCCTCTATCTCTGGAATCCATCTTTTCATTCCTCTTCTCACAGCTACTGCTCTGGTTCAAGCCCTCAGGTGTCTCACCTGGTTACACCCACCTTTGCCCCGCCCCATTCCAGTCCACACCGCCTAAGTATATGGAAAGAGCAATCTTTCTATGCCAATCTGATATTTCTCTCCACTTGAAAGCCCATCGACAGCTCTTGCAATCTACATTCCCTAAGGATGGCTAACAAATGTTTCACGACTCAACTCTGCCTTGAAGCCTATTCCCTGATCCACACCGCTGCTCCCCGGGATTCCCTTCCCGTCGCCCTTCTGCTCCGCCACACCCCACGGCGCACAAGCCCAAGTCCTCCAAGCCTCCAGATCTATATGCTGCCTGATCTGCCACCTCTGCATAGCTCACTTGTCTGTGGCAAGAGTTAACACTTGGCTTTGCCATGATTCATCTGAAGACCAAAGCTAGCTGTGACTTAAGGAACATGGTATATACAGTATTAAGAGAAAAAGGCAGGATCAAAGCTAAGTATTTGACATGACTTTGATTTTGCAAAGGTGTTATCCACACAAATATATATATAAAAAAGGAGCAACAGTCTTCCCTGGAGGATATGTGAGTCTTCTTTATATTGTTTTGTATATTATAAAATTCTTCCTGCCGAGGGTGTAGCTCAGTGGTCAGAGCACTTCTCTAGGGTGCACTTTAGGCCCTGCTCTCTCTGCCTCCGATCATGTCTTTTTGGGGTAGCCAAGAATAGATTCTCCAGTAGGAAACAAACCAGAGACTCGAGCCTTTCCCAAATGGCATGGAACAACTGGATCCAAAGTTCTGTCAGCAGATGCAAAAGGAAAGGGTAGTCATCAGGGGGAAAGAGGACCCTAGGGTGAAAGGAGGCATGTTCTGTGCAGCATAGAGGATGAGGAGAGGGAACGGGGTCCTCAGGCCTGGACCCCCTCCTGGGCAGCCGGCACCTGGGAGGTGGTGGGAGCGCGTACCTAGGCAAAGCCAGACTTTGTCTGAAGGAAGATGCCAGAGAACACGGGTGGTCCACACAAGATGAATGGGGCAACGGAAAGACCCAGCAGGGGCAGAAAATGGACATGGGTGGAGACAAAGGAGCAGACAGTGTTCTTGGCTGGGATGCAGTTCAGCAAAGCGGGAGATGCTGCGACCAGAGGCAGGCATTGTGCGGATTCGTGATCAGAACTCGACTCCCAACACCGTTTCTAATAATCCCAGGAACTGCAACAGAGCTTTGAGGTTCACTCACCCTCTGCAAAACCTGACCTCCCATGACCCTGAACTACCCCGACTTGACCCCCTGTATGCCTGGGCCCCTTCCAAATAATTCCTTGCACATCCTGGAGTCAGAGCAGTGGGAATGCCCGCAGCAGCAAGAACCAGCAGCCCAGGGGATGTTGGCCTTTCTCCTGGTGACAAACACAACTCTCCCGATGACTATGACACAAAGCCAGGGCAGCCCAGGGAAGCAAATTCAGGGCAGAGTAAAGAGGAGAGTGTGAGCAGTATTGAAACATATGAAAGGCACCTGGAGAGTACCGATGGTTTCCCAAGCAGGGTTTGGGAAGGAGCACTCAACTGCAAGAGCCCTTGTGCTTGTGGATGAGGAGCCTGGGAACATTGTCCCTGCAAAGAGCCAGATCTCAAGGTGACTTGTCAGGGCAGGAAACTGCCCTCTAAGGGAACAGGTGATGGGCGGGGAGCTGGCTCTCAGTGTCTCATTTCCTGCAGCATCTCACGCGGCTCAGAGCCTGGGAGCTCTTCCACAAGGTGGCTGAGGACATGCAGGCAGCAGGGAGGGGTTAAGAGATCGCCATAAGAGTCTTAAGAAAGGCTGCAGGAAAGCCACATGGGATGAGTGCTCTTGCTTTTGCCAAAACTCATCTTTTTCCAGGAAGCTAAAATGCCCCAACACAGTGACCGAACCTGCTCAGTCAGTCAACGAGAACTCGAGAGGAAGAGTGCGGATTGAAAAATACTGGACTCTTGCAAGGGACGCTGCAAAAGACGCTTTATTATCTACATCCTTCCTTTTATATCCTCCTTGCCTTCCCGTTAGTTAACAGTCACGTGTTTCCACACCTGATCCAAATTTCAAACGAAAACAAGCAAAACAACACGTGACCTAAATTTAGTAAACAAGCAACACCTGGAATTTCTAACGGCAAACAAGCAAAACAACATGTGACTTAAATTTAGTAATCAAGCAACACCTGGAGTTTCAAACGGTAAACAAGCAAAACAACACATGACTTAAATTTAGTAAACAAGCAACACCTGGAATTTAAAACGGCAAACAAGCAAAACAACACGTGAATTAAAGGAACTTGGCCAAGGTCAGCAATGCTGAGGCTCTCGGGCCCTGAGGGCCCCAACAACACAGTGACTTTGAGATTTTTTTCCCCCGTATTGAGGATTGAGCTACCTCTCCAAACCCATTTTTTATTTCTGATTTGGAGACAGGGTCTTGCTGTATCACTCAGTTGCCCAGTCTGGACTTGAACTTGTGATCTACCTGCCTCAGCCTCTCATTGTACTGTGATTACAGGCCTGAGCCACCAGGCCCAGATGAATTTTTATCAAGTGAAATATTTTGCTAGAAAGTCAAGATCTGTCTGTAGCCCTATCACCTTGAACATGCCCAATCTTCTCTGATCTCAGTAGAAAGTTAAGATCCCCTCCCACACAGCCAGGCTAGATAACCTTCTTCTTTTTCTCCATGTGCTTTCCAAGCTTCAGACCTCATCGCTAGGCACCTAAGCCTAGGATGCCATCTCCTGGGGAGACTTATACCTCTTCTAGAAGGCCCCTGACGCAAACTAGTGAGGGATGGGTCCAGGGATCCCAGATCTAGTCCCCAGATAGGCTCAGTGCTTCAGGGAAGTAGGCTGAATGAGGGGAGGGCATCCTGGGCTACACAGGCTGCTCTACATTTAAGGTAAGGTACGTGGTCAGAAAAGGTGCTTAGGTTTCCCGTGGGATCATCAGGGGTAGGGGGAAGAAAACACAGGCTTGCTCTAGGGTCCAGGAGAAGCAAGTTGAAAGAAATACATACGGCCATCTGCTAGCTCAGATTCCAAGGAATTTGACCTCTCTTGCTGTCGGCACCCCCCATGACAGCCCTCTGGATCAGTGATGCTGAAGGCTGTTCCCCAACCTCTCAAGTCATAATAATAACAACCAGCACTTCCCATATGTAACTCAGACAACCCT
Source organism: Ctenodactylus gundi (assembly GCA_004027205.1). Taxonomy (NCBI): domain Eukaryota; kingdom Metazoa; phylum Chordata; class Mammalia; order Rodentia; family Ctenodactylidae; genus Ctenodactylus; species Ctenodactylus gundi. The sequence continues at coordinate 28,062 of PVKB01006161.1, read as the reverse complement.
CAAGCCCATTTTACAAATACCAGAAGTGAGGCTAAGAAGAAGCTCAGTTATCAGCCCATGTCTTTGCAGGTATAAAATGCAAAACTCAGACTCAACACCCGCAAGCCTGGCTCCAGAGTCTTCACACTAACAGCATGCCACACCGCCCTACAGCCTAGCTATAGGCTCCTCCAAAGACACTACCATTTTCCAAGTTCCTGGCCTAGAATTCAGGGATGGATTACATGGAGAAACAATGCAAAGGAAGAAGGATGCTTTATTTTTTTGAGGCAAGGTCTTACTCTGTCATCTAGGCTGGTCCTGAACTCACTGTGTAGCCCAGGCTGGCCTCAACTCATGGCAACCCTCCTGCTTCATCCTTGAGAGTGCTGAGATTACATGAGCCATCACACCTAGTTTATGTGGTAGTAGGGGGATTGAACCCAGGGCCTTGTATTTGCTAGGCAAGTGCTTTAACCTGAGCTATGTTCCCAGCCCCATGGATGTATATTTCTAGGTGGATCATCAGTGGAGCACAGAACTGTGTGTCACAGTTACCAAGGCTCCCAGTCTATTCCTCAGGCCAAGTTCTGGCAGGATCCACACAGAGTCCTTCAAGGTCAAAGCTAACCGTCACGGAACTGTAGCACAGGTTCTTAATGGCCATTCAAAGACTGCTCACCAGGCCAGGACTTCCAGTTCTCATCCCAGTGATCAGCCCCTCCTGGATCCAGGTGTGGAGGATGTGGCAAGCCCCCACTACACATCTATAATCCAATTTACATGCCTGTAATCCACCCTTCCAAAGTAGGCCCCAATCTCCTAACAGCCCATGGTTCCATAGACAATCCATAGCGACCAAATACATGAGACTTTTGGGGGACATTCCAGATCCAAACCACAATAGAAAGTCTCAAAAAACAAACAAAAAAACTCATCAGGACATACATTAGCCAGAATTTCCTTTTCTGTCAGCCTTCCCTGGTCTGGAAATCTCAGCTGGCCCAGCTCTGTTGTGGTAATGTCAGCCAAGAGCGCTGACCTGTATGCAGGCTGCCCAGAGAAGCCATCTGCCTAGAGCAGAAGCAGCCAGGATGTCAGAAACCACCATCCCACACAGAGGGCTTTAGAAGGCTTCAGATTCTAAGCAAATCCCAGCAGAGCGGCACAGGGCAAGCTGCCGGTGGGGCCCATGGGCTGGGCATCCTATGTTGCCTGAAACACTCTTAGACATTCAAGTAACAGCTTCCCTGTTGTCATCAGATCTCAGCTCAGCTGTCACCCCTCTGAGACCTTCTGTGGTCCTCCCACTCCAAAATAGCCTCCCTTGAGCAAACTTCTTCCAGTTAGGGGAATCTTTTATCCCTCTGCCCTTGTTTTCCAAATGAAATTATCCTCTTTAACTGCACCAAAAAAGCCTCCCTACCACTCATATCAGTCCATCTTGTTTTCCTCATGACACTTCCATTTTTTCATATTGTGCTGCTTGTTTGTGATCTCTCTCCAATTAGAATGAAAGCTCTGTGAAGACTGGGCTGTGTTTTTGTCACTTCTGAGTAACCGGTGCCTGGCAATCATACCTAATAATACCTATGGGATGAATGGATGGATGGTTGGATGGATGGATGGGCAGGTGAGGGAAGGGTCATGCTTTAGATCTAAGAAGTGCTCCCAAATGCTCATGGATTCCAAAGACTGGCTTTGGGAAGGGGACCAATCCAAGGACCCAACCTAAAATGGTGGATTAACCCACTGATGAGATCATAATTTGATGGCTTCACGTGATGAAAACAGGAGGTGGGGCCTAGCTGGTGAAGAAAGCGGGCAGTGGGGCACGGCCCTGGGGGAACTATATCTGCCCCTGAGCCCTGGCTTTCTGGCCCTTTCCCTCTCTATGTGCTTATTAGCTGCCAGGAGGGGAGAAGTTTCCCCCACCAGATTCTTCTGCATGATGTACTACCATGGAGTCAGCTGATCATGAGCTGAAACCTCTAAAACCATAATCCAGAATAAAGCTTTCTTCCTGTAAATTGTTCTTTTTTTCAAGTATTTATCACATTGACAAAAAGCTGACTAATATAGTAGGTATAAACAGCTAGCTGGCTCACGTCTCTCATTTCCTCTTCTTGGAATATCTTTATTGTTTTTTCCAGTTACTAAAGTATCATGTGCCCACAGCTGAACATTATGGAGAGGAGTAATTTAGCAAGAAGCAACCTTCCCCAGTCCCCCGTCTCAAAGAAAGTTACTACTAACAGAGCATTCTGTAATCATCTAGATTAAATTGTCTTTGCCCATGTGTGTTTTATTTTATTTGTTTGTTTGTTTTCTGAGACAGGGTCTTGCTCTGTAGTCCAGGCTAATTCTGAACTCACTGTGTAGCTCAGGTTGGCCACAAACTCGTAACAATCCTCCTGCCTCAGCCTTCCAAGTACAGGTATTACAGTCATATACTACCACACCAATCTAATCTTTTATGTGGTTCTGAGGAATTGAATCCAGGGCCTTGTACATGCTGGACAAGCATTTTATTTTACCTTACTTTACTTTATTTTATTTTATTGAGACAGGGTCTCACTCAGTAGTCCAGGCTGGTTCTGAGCTCACTGTGTAGCTGTCCTCGAACTCACAGCAATCCTCCTGCCTCAGCCTCCCTAGTGCTAGGGTTACAGGCATGTGCCCCCATGCCCAGCTTATGTGGAACTGGGGAATCAAACTCCAGTACCACTCTTGCTAGGCAAGCACTTTAACTGTTGAACTATTCCTCCAGCCCCATGGACAAGCATTTTAACCACTGAGCTATGACCATAGCCTCCCCTCCCACGTGTGTATTTTACAAGTTACTATAATGTGCTTACTTTATAAATTGCCATGTTCTCTTATTTCATCATCACTGTTTTTCTAAATTATTATATAGGCTATGTGCTCATTATCCTAATGCCTAATATTCCATCAAGTGGAAAACTATAGTTCATTTAACCAAGAGACTCAACAAAAGCAGCAGCTATGTCCCACTTCCATGTTATCACAGCTTTCACAAGCTGCCTGGCGGCACAGTGGCTCTGACAGTGACATGGCTGGAAGGTGCCTCATACTCGCCTCCCGTCCCACAACTGTAACATACCAGGCCCTTGGGTGGGAGGCAGACCTGGAACCAGAACCCCAGCCCCAGGACCTTGCTGATGAGGCACCAGGCAGACAGGGTGGGCAGTAGATCCCTTGGGTTCCTGGAACATACTCACTCGTCACAGCCTTGAGTGTGTGGCTCAGAACAGACATCAGGGTCCCTTTGCAGGAGGGTCCAAGCTGAACCTTTGTCCCGGAGCCAGACTGGGCCTTGGAACCATTCTCAGCAGGACAGCAAAGCATCAGCTCCAGCATTCAGTTGATCCTTGGCCAGTGGGCAGGCAGTCTCCATGGACCTGAAAATAACAGGAGGCCTTCATTAGCTTAATCTGCCCAAGCTTTGAACCACCAGGCCAGCCAGAAAAGCAGATCCAAGGCAGCACCAGGTCACCAAGTCAGCTCTCCTGGAAGCTGCCATGTTATCTCTGCTATTTGGTCTCCTAAGGTCAGGTTGACTCAGCCATGAGAGCCTAGAATGGATCCTGGATAATCCACACGTAGGGTTAGGACTTGGGGCTTCTTGTACCACGAGTGAATGAATATGTGCCACTTGTTAGTCTAGAAGTGGATATAATTTTAGAATTCACATGTATTCTGATTCAAATCATGATGGTACCTTCACCCCACAGTGGGGGCACCTGCTATGAAGGGGTGTTGAGAACCTCACATAAGGCACACAAAGTAGAATATTAGTTCTAGAATTCTGGGAGTTAAGTACAACCACACACAGAAAAATAGGCAAACACAACATGTGTTAAAACCCTCTGTCTGCAATCCACCCCAATGTTGGTCTCTTTTTATTATTTATTGTTGAGGCCCTTGCTATTAATAATGACAACCAGCTACACGCTGGTATAAATCTTACTTTATAAGGTCTTCTGCAGTGCACATGTTTTTGGTATTATTCCCAAGACTTGACTATTCGCTGAAGAATCCCACACGTTTTGTTCTAATATGAGGATGCTGTGGCTTCCTTGGACACTTTCTCACACATTAGCATCTTCACAGGCCCAGGGACAGGGCTCTGGCCAGCAATGTGGCCAAAGCTGAGAGTGGCCCACAGAAGTGCTAGGCTGCACTGGCTCCATGTCCTCCTTCCTTTCACCTTCCTTCAGGTAAATTCTCATCATTTGTCCCCTAAACTCACAACCCATAAGGCTACAGAGAAGCTGAGAAGTGAAAGGGTGGGGGCTAGGGACCTGAACCATGCCGTGTACAAGAGTGCTTCTTGGAGACATCTTTCTGGGTCTTACTTCAGGCTCGCAGAGAGAAAAGTAAAGAGCAGAAGGTCTAATATGCACTTGGAAGCTGTGCTCAGCCTTGGTCATGCCTCCCCAGCTCCTCCACAAACAGTCACTTTCTGCCCTACTCCATCCGTTCATCCTCAGCCCTTCTCTTAGCCTACCTGGCTTTGGGTAAGGGTCACCTGGCACATACCTGTCACCTTGAAGAAAGGGTCTTACTGGGGCATGTCCGACACTCCTCACCATCAGCGCCATCATGTCCCACAGCCTGATGAGTTCAATCTCACCTACAGGCACTTCCCCTTCCCTGGGCCCTAATCATACCACAGCAACAACACAAGTCAAAACAGAAACAGAAACCAAAGACCACATCCTGCCAGAGACAGGCAGGCTGCAGTCAACCCTAAAAGCTCATGGCTGGCTGAGGTACTGCACTAGCTGATAAAGCCACAAGGGCTGGACCAGGTCCCTCCTGGAGAAAGCCTCTGGTTAGCTACCGCCTGCTTCTCAGTCTGCAAGGTCCATGCATGGCCCACTCACCTCACCTGGTGCAGGTGGACAAGATGCTGATATAGCAGGGATTCCACCTCTTCCTGAAGTGCACAAGCTGTCCCCAGCTTGCTCTGATAATCCCTGGCCCTCAACAGTGGGACCCAGCAGAGAGAGGCCATGAGGCTCCTGTGAGGATGGCCAAAGCCTTCAGAGTATAGAAATGTGTGGACAGCCTTTATGGCAACTACATGTGGGCAGAATTTAGGTTTTTTCAAGTAGATCATGCCGCATATGTATCTCTTGACTCCTGGAGGGCAGGTAGGGCAGAAGTGACCACTTGTATTCTAGGAACAGAGGCACCAAGGCACAGAACATGGAGAGATTTGGTCATTACACTCGCTGGGTACAAATCCTAGTGCTCAAGACCCCATCACCGCTCACTGCACAGCACACCTTGCAACTGCTTCCCACCTAACCTTCGTCACTAAGGCACACGTCCATTTGTCTCAGCTGAAAATTATTTTATGTTGTTACTTTTCCTTATCACACAATGGATTTTGGAGGCCATGGAATTTCTGTTGGACAGGTGGACAAGCAAGGTGGAGAAGGGTCCAGTTAACTTCTTGCGTGACAGAGATGACCAGCATATTAACCAAATCTAGAATGTCAGGGTCTGGTCTCTAATTGCTAGGGCAGTACCATAGAAGAGCTGTCTTCACAGATGAAGGGAATGAGAGGGCACTCACGTCCCCTCCTCCCATCATCAAGAACAACTGATGGGTGAGGGGGGGGCAGAGTGGGTAGCTTGGGTCTGCAGAGCACAGGAGACCAACCCAACATCACTCAGGGACCTGGGCAGGAACAGAGTTACCCCCCCCCCCCCCATCCTGGGAGACACCACAGGCTCCTACATGGGCAGGGGCCATTGGTTTAGGTCAGATAATAACAATGCCTATTCACTTCACCGGCACTCTCAAAGGGCACTGCCAGTTTTCACACACAAGGTTTCATTTCTCAAAGAGGTTTAACCAGCAGCTGCTGGCAGGAATTTCCCACTGCATCATTTTTCTCTCCTACATAACTATTTAGGGAAAGTTAATGCCTGCAGGATTAGGTCTCTGCTTCTCTGACCAGAACTCAAATCCTCCCACCCCTAGAACCTAAGACTGGAGCCAGGAAGTATGCAGGCAAACACTGTCCCTCCTCTGTTCCCACTCTCCTCTGCCTTAAACCTTCCCAAATTCATTAGTAAAGGAAAAATAAAATATTCTCACACTAAACAGAACCCTTCTGTGACCAGGTATATGCAGTCTTCCCATGTACACATCAAGCAGTTCTGCAGTGGATTCTGACTGTGTATCCCACAATTCATTTCAACTCTAATGCTACTTGTGCAGATACAATGCCAGATCCTACATTTTAAGGGCTGAGTCCCACAAGGCTGCCCTACTACAAATGTCAATCATAAGCAGAAGATTGTCTCCTAAACTTCCGACGTCCTGGCTACCAACCAAGTGCGTTCACATTGCCCCTCCTTAAATCTGATTAATTTGCTAAGATGGCTCACGGACGGAGCTCAGGGAAACATGAAGTTCCTTTACTAAGAGCCAGATGAAGAGGGGGAGAGGGCAAGGTATCCTCTGAGTACCTTCACATGTTTGGCAATTAAGAGTTACTTGATCTCCAGCCCCACTCCCTGACCTTCTGGTTGGTGGACGGCGATAAAAGTTCCAACTGGTAATCTCCTGACCGCTTGGTCTTTTGGTGGCTGGTCCTCTCTTGAAGCTAGCAAGGAGCCTCACCCTGAGCACTTCATTGCATACACGAAGGTGCGATCAGAGGGCTCGTTATAAATAACAGAAGTTACTCCACTCAGGAAATTGAGGGCTTTAGGGTTCTGTGACAGGAACAAGGACAAAGAATAAATATATTTCATAATATACACTCCAGTACTCGGGTGCCCACAAAGAGTCCCCTCCGATTACTACACACCTCCCACTCCCTCCACCCCATTCTTCCCACATGAGCCAGAGCAACTGCTTTTACTTATCTGGTGGCATGACCAGCCCTGAATACCAGTGTACCTGGCAACTTCCCAAACCAAGTACTGACCACACTCAGCTACAAATGCAATTGGCATTCCATTAATCGCCCTAGGGAGGAAGGCTGCATCTGGCCCATTCCTCTGGGAAGCCAGGAGAAGGCCTGGGGAGGTGATGGAGATGGCAGCTGGTCCCCTATTGCACTTGTCTGTGCTATGTCACCTTCATCTTCTGTTTTAATTTGAAGGCCACCTTGCCCCGTCACCCTCTCCTCCTTTCTTCCCATCCAGCACTTCTACCCTGTGACCCTTCCAATGTCCCTCCCACCCTGACCACCCTACGCCTACACCCCAGAGGGTGGTCCCTGTCCTTGCCTTCCCACCCGGCTCCCTGGAACTGTGCAGCACCTGCTTGCTGCCTGAAAAGCTGGACAGCTGCTGGGCTCTCTAATTAGCCTCCTGGCTGCTGTCCCAGAGCAAGGCATGCTTTACTGTAAGGAGCTGCCGCCGCTCCCCTCCATCATTAATCCCCTATGCAGATCCCATCGGGCAGCAGCCAGGGCCCTAGAATCCTCGTCACATGAGAACAGCCAGCCTTGTCTTGCCAGCCAGGAAAGTGAAGACAGTGGCGTCACGTTCTCATCGACAAAAAGACCAGGAATTTATGTAAGTCCTCCCCGTGGGGTCCTGTAGGTCACCTCACCACACCTGCTGGCCTTCAGGAACACTGGGAATCTGCCCTTGGTTGTCTCAGCAGCACAGGCAGAAAGAAGCCTGGAGAATGTTTTAGAGGACAAGTCTGGATTGGCCCAAAATCCAGTGCTTTGCTTTTCCCACCAACCAACCAAGAAACCCAGACCAAGAAGTACTGTTTATCCAAGAGATTGGGTTCAAGCAGGCTCACTGAAGGCCCCGCACCATCCCAGTTATGAATAAGACAATGTTCCTGCTTCCTGGTGCTCACCAGCCAATGGGAGGTAAACAAAATCTAACTCATACTAGAATTTCTGATACACTGCAAAGAAGAAGGGCCTGGGAGGGAACAGAAAGAAACTGCTCCCTGGAGAGCAGGCCTTAAGCATCTCTAAGGAGGTAGCTTTCAGGGTCGGGATTCCAAGTTTGAGCCTAGCCTGGACAACTTGATGACTGAGTGAGACTCTGTCTCAAAATAAAGATTAAAAAATGGACTGTGTATGTAAAGGCCCTGCTTTTGATTCCCAATACCAAAAAAAGGGGGGTGGGGAGGATAAAAGAAAAAAACAAAGGAAAAAATAAGTGGCATGGGTGTGGTGTGAGAATTGAACCAGCCTAGCCAGTTACACACAGTCACATTGGCTCAGGGTTGGATACATGCTCCAATCAAAGCCAAAAATGAGACTTTTCTGACATGAGCAGAAAAGAGTGTTAAACACAAATTATGCGGAGGGCTAGTGTACTGCACTGGGCCTAACATACTGGGCTAAAAGTCAAAGTGGAATCACTTACCCTAACAGTACACAACAATAAGTTGAAACTAAGCTGTTTTTCTGAACTGGAAAATCAAGATTATAGAGGTAACAGCCGTTTCAACTGGCATGAGAATGACATTACCTTTGCTTTAATCCTGACACAAAAGAAGTAACTGCAAACAACCCCATGTTAACTGATCAATCTTTCTTCCTATCTTCCTATCACCACCTGACAAGGAAACTGACTTTGAAATGACCAAACAGCTTTTTGTTCTTCTGTTTCTGCTTATTTTCAGCCTTTATAAAACTACCCTCCTCTACTCAGCTCATTGGAGCACTTTTTATATTTTATGGAATAAACTGTTACGTGAATCAAAAATAAAACCAGCTAAGATAACTAAATTATGGTTGTTGCCCTTTAGCACAAGGCGTGCTCTTTTCACTGACCTTGGAGCCTTGAGGACCTAAGCCTGACACTGACAAGATGAGCGTGAAAGCAGCCTGAGAGACAGCAAGAGGCCAGGCCCCAAAGTGTCCTCAATGAACCCAGTACTCAGCTGTTAGGAACACCCCAAAACATTCCCCAAATGGTCTCCAAAAACCCTAGACACTGCTAAGCATTGCATCTTTCCTCTAAATGGAAGTGAAGGATACCAGTATTAATAAAGTAATAATGATTTGAAGCCAGTGACTATTTATTTATTTTATAACACTGGAGAACAAACCCAGAATCTCCACTCTTCCCCTAGGCAAGTGCTCTACCACTAAGATACGCCCTTCTGCCATGTTTCTGCTTGGAGTCAGCTGACCGTGAGAAACTACAAAACCTTGAGCCTTATGAACCATTTCCTTCTTTAACTTGTGGGTGTCATGTATTTATTATCCTGGCAAAGAGAAAACTGACAACACATGCAGCATACCAGGAAAACCTACTCTTATGATCCCAAGAGTATGTGGAAATGGGAAAACAGAACTCTAAAAGTTACATTGTCACACATACATACAAAAGAAGGTAGATTTTTTTTTTCTTTTTGAAGACAAGTGGCTTCTCCAAACTTCCTCAGGCCTAGGACATAAGCTGTTACCCCTTCTCCCACGGGGCCAGGTGGCACAGGTTTATAGTCTTAGCACTCTGGGAAGCTGAGGCAAGAGAATCACAAGCTCAAGGCCACCTTGGGCAACTGAACTTGCCTTCAAACAAAAAATTAAGGAGGTGGAATTCAGGGCAGAAGCCCTGGATGCAGTCTCCAGTGCCACCACCCCTGAGCCCAGATGACTAGACAGAAAATGCAGATACTAGCCCCAGGAGGTCAGAGTCCTGATTCATTTCCACAGCCAGGAAGCAAGAGGTCTAGGTCAGGGAAGGGAGAAGCAAACCTGTATGTGTCTGTGTTTCCTCCCCTCATTGTTTATTGCTATATAAGACTCTAGCCCAACCCCTATGGAGTGAGACAAGGCCCTGCCACCTCCTTGTAGGTAGCTTTGAATCAATGCTTTTTCCTTTAGTAAATGGCCTGCTTTGACTTAGTCAAGAGCAAGCAAATGACCCCAAGCATAAAAATCTTAGGGGCCAGTAACACTTGGAGTATATTAGCCTTGAACCAAAACAACTAAGCTGAATAGATCAAAGACGCTGACTGCTATTGTTAATCAAGGCACTGCCAGCCTACTTCCGAAAAGACAGGCCATATATTTGTGCTGAGGAAGGAACACATACAATGATTTTTGTTTGGAATCATGTTCGCTTGTTCCTTTGATATATGTTTCTATAATTAAGATAGGGTAAGATCTGTTCCTTTGCATCTCAAATAAGTCAAAAGACAGTCATAACCTGACATCATCACAGATACTAACTTTCTTCCCAATGAGGATAATCAAAGGGTCAGACAACTTCTGCATTTATGACAAAAGTCACCTGGTGTGTCCTAAGACAGAGCAAAGCCCCACCTGCCAAGTGAATATCAGTCAGCTAAAAATGCCCCTTGTGGGCAAGCACTGGCAACGGTGGGGCCTAGGCAGCCACATATACTTTCAGAGTTGGGTGTGGTGATGCACACCTGTAATCCCAGCACTTAAAAGGCTGAGGAGTGAGGATCGTGAGTTTGAAGTAATCCTGAGATACAAAGATAATATAAGGCCAGCTGGGACCACATAGTGAGTCCGTTTCGATACAAACACGTACACACGCACACACACACACACACACACACACACACACACACACACACGAACACAGGCACAAAATCAAAAGAAAATGAAAGGATACACTCTTCCATGTCACTCTCCAAATGACCCATTTCCTCTGACCAGATCCTACTTCTGAACACAAGGCTTTTGGGCAATATTTTAGATCTAAATCGTAATGCCAGTATAGGCTTGGGAGCAACTGCTTCCACAGTTCTCTCCACCTAGGCCTAATTCTTTTGAAAGACATCCCATCAGAATGGCAGAAGGGCTCTCTCTCTGCTTCCTGTCTTGCAATTCTATGAACAGCTTTTCTCTGGCTAAGTCCTCTGCCATGCCCTTCCACCACGGCTGATCACCTGTAAATGGACTGAGACTTTCTGAAATTAAAGCTACTGGAGGATGCACTATACCAAATGGAGAGCATAAACTAAGGAAAGAAAGGCCTGGGAGGACCCAACCTGTGAGAGAGGAGAAGGCGGCCCCAAGAGAGGCTTAGTTAATAAGGCTCTTTTCAGAAGACGAGAAGATGTTGGTACCATGCTTTTAGACTTTCAAAAATATGAGCCAAATCAACCTTATTAAAAAAATAAAACTCCAAAAAGGCCACATCACAGAAAATAAATCTAAGAAGACGGAAGGAGTCAGAGTACTACTCTTTGATGAAGGAGAAAGAGACATGATCCAAGTTAAATTTAGAAAGATCTCTGGACCATGAGCTTCTTGTCTTTGCACCATCATGCCCTGGATTACCCTTGACACAGAGTATCCAGTTGTCATCCTTAGGGAAGAGGCATGGAGTAGGTCCTCCAAGAGTGAGGGGGCCTGGACAAATGCCTGATGTGTAGGTGCGTGAGGGAAAGAGTAAAGACTGGCAGTTGATCTGGGGGATGTTTATAGGTCACTGTTTGCTCCAGCTGACCCAATCCAGACTTTTCCCTTCCTTTGGCACTGACCCACAGAAAAGGTGCACTCACACTTGGCTGAACGCTGCTTCCAGGCACGCCCGGCACCTCCACCTCGGGCCTTAAGCCCAGCAACCTGGGTTCCTGCTCAGCCTCTTGTTGGACAGCTCCATCTACTGAGAAAGCACCCAGCCTTGCAACCTGATCAAATTATGGCTCCAAGCAGCAGTTAGACAAGAGTAATTAAAGGGAATGTTACCTCTGTCAGTCTCTCATTAGCCACATAATTAGACTGCTGAAAATAATTAACATTCTTTTTGACAAAGGAAACAGAGGACCCATTATATTCATTAGGGCAGCCTCAAACCAGCCTGAGGGAGGCCCAAGAGAGAACTCGGCACCTCCCAGTCTTGCAGGCGACACAGCAGCACCAGGTGACTCAGACCAGGTGGTGAGTGAATGCATGTGACGAAGTATAACTTGGTGTGCCTATTATAGACAATAACAACACACACATGGGTATGCTGAGAAAAATAGCTGAGAGGAATGCAGAAGTGTGCCAGATGGAGGCCAAAGGCATGTATCTGCCTCCGCCAAGGCCCTGGAGATGACAGAAAAATATATTCTGGGGAGGATAAATCCATTATGGAACCAGAATACAAGGAGGAACCATAAGGGCTCCCTGAAGAGAGAATGCACAAGGGAATAAACTGGTAGAGAAACAACCCCCTAAGAAAAACCATTAAATAGTATCATGATAATGACAGCTGGTGTTTGCATAGCACCTACATGTGACAAGCATTGCTCTAAGAACTTTTTGTATATTATTTCCTGTACAGCTTACAGAAAATCCTTTGAGAGAGATACCATCATTATTCCACTGTATAAATAAGACCAAAGAGGCTGGGTGCAATGGCATGTCCCAGTAATTCCAGCATTCAGAAAGGCTGAGGCAGGAGAATCACAAGTTTAAGTTCTGCATGGGCAACTTAGTGAGACCTTGTTTCAAAATAAAAAATGAGAAAGGGGTAGAGATGTAGCTCAGTGTAGAGGCACCAGAGTCAACCTCCAGTACAAAGAAGAAGGAGGAGGAGGAGAAGAAGAAGGAAGAAGAGGAAGAAGAAGGAAGAAGAGGAGGAAGAGGAGGGAAGAGTAGGAGGAAGGGGAAAAGAAGAGGAGAAGAAAAGAAAGAAAAATATTCCAGGTGCCAGAAAGTGCTAGGGATAAGATTGGAACCCTTGCGGCATGGCGGTTGGTCTGTAGATTCTGGCTCCATCACAGGAATAGCTCCCCAGAGTCCCATGTACAGCCAGCTGGTCCAGGGTCCAGGAGGATCAAGAGGCAGTGGTTTTTGGATTTGGGGCAACCAGGCCAGAACTTCCTGCCACTACCTCACCACTGTGGTTGTGTCCTGAGCACCGGGTCAGAGAGATGAGGGAAGAATGCGATCTGCTCCTGCCACCGCACTGCTGGCACCTCCCATTTCCACAGCTAGCGGTGGCTGGATCCAGGGCACAGAATCAGAATTCACCCACCGTGAGGTGACCAGAAAGCCTCAAGACAGGAATGACGCTCTGAGGTCACACCCCATTAGACCAAAAAATGAGGCCATGGATTTGAAAGCACAAGTCCTAACTAGAAAACAAAATTAGTACAACCAACAGAATGAAATATTTCAAAAAATATTAGCTGAATAAGAAGGGCTGTAGAATTCATGAAACAAAGTAAATAAAACAGAAAAGCTGAATGTTCTAAAAATGAAAGAAAGGAAGTTCTGTACTGACTGTGTATGGCTTTCAGAATTATAAGTCTTTATTTTTATTTACTGACTTATCTTTTAGCTGTATATCAAATACAAAAGAAGGTTATTTTTTTCCAAATGCCTAGAACTAGAGAGATGCTTGGTAAGATTTTGAACTTATTAGTTTACAAAAGCAAAAGGCCATGAATGCTGTCATCTGCACCAACTCTCGGCCCTACCAAAACTGATTCGTAACTTGCTGCCCCCAAGTATATACTCTCCCTCTAGATCTCTGCTTGCAGAATTTCTCCCCCGACACACACACCAGAGGCCCTGGTCTTCCATTTCGTCTTTGCCTGTCCTTCCATGTTCACTCAAAGGTTTTCCTTCCAAACCAAAACCTGAAGGAGGTGGAGGGGCAGGCAAAAGGAGGAGGAGAAGGAGAGGAGGAGGAAGGTGAGGAGGAAGAGGAGAAAGAAAAGGGGAAGGGAAAAGAGCAAGAGAACGAGGAGGAGAAGGAACAGGAGGAAAGATGACCCTCCTTAGGAAAAGGGACATGCATTGCACGTACCCGCCATAATCTCTCTTCTCCCGAACTCCTGAAAGCACCTAATTCTCCAGGGCCATGGGCCAGCTCTGGCTGAGCTACCACACGGCACTACATCATTCCCAAGTCACATGGCTTTACCTTTTGTGAGTCCAAGACTTTGCTCCCCAGCTCTACTGTAGGCAGCCACAGAGAGGGCACTGGGCTTCTTTTCATACCCTGCTCTGTCCAAGAAAGCTGAGTAAGCTTCACAATAATATTCATACATGTCAACTGAGTGAATGACAAGCGAGCTTCTGCTTCTGGTGGGAATGAAAGGAGAAAGCACCAGGTGTGATGGCACATACCTCTAATTCCAGCCCTCAGAGGCTGAGGCAAGAGGATTGCTGTGAGTTCAAGGCCAGCCTGGGCTACACAGTGAGCTCAGGACCAGCCTGGGCTACAGCCTGGGCTACAGAGTGAGACCTCATCTCAAAAAACAGCCACGCTCTTCCACATGGGCAATATTCACCAAGATGGACCACCTGGTCCTAAATAGCTCTGAAATCCCACTCCTTGGGCTAGCTAAAAGTAGCTGCAAATCTACAGTGAGTGGTTGGGGTGGGAGTGGAACAACTACGAAGGGCAAAATCAGGGTTCCTTAGTTACCTTTTCATTGCTGGGACACAATACCTAACACTCACAGCTTGAGACACACTGTTTCAGAAAGTCTCAGTCCACTCATGGACAGCTGGAAGGGCTTGATGGAGGCCTAGCCAGAGAAACACTGTTCACTCCATGGTGGGACAGGAAGCCAAGAGAATAAGGAAAGGTGTAGCTAGCATATGCCTCCCAGGTCGTGTCCCTAGGATTCCCCTCTTTGGGTCAAGCCCTGTGACCCACCCCACCTCCCAACAGAAACCAGTGGATAACCTCCATGATTGAATCATCTTCTAAACAGGAGGCTTTGGGGGACATCTCAGATCCATACCATAAAACGGGAAAAAGAATGGTCATCTGACACTTTCACTGGACACAAAATTTCCAGCTCTGGGATTTCTACCTTCCGAAACGCCCCCCCCCGATGACACGTTCCTTCTCCCTTTTCTTGCTTCCTTGTCCTTTTACTCTTTCCTCTTCCCAAGAAGGCAGTCTTCTGGAAGCCTCCATCCCAATGCCAGAAGGTAGGGGAAAGTCTTTTGGATATTTCTACAGGTAATTAGGATTTTCTAGGCGTTTTGATACCTTTTCTGTCCACAAGCCCATAGTGATGAGTCAGACTATACTTGTTAAACCACAGCTCCTGGTTTAATGTGGTATTTCATTTCCAAATCGAAATCTGTTGCTAGTTCTATCCACACCGTCTTCAGCTGTCAGGCTCTATTCCTTGCTTCTGGGATCCCACACAGGCTTTCTAGGGCAGGAGCTCCATTTCCAACACCCCACCACCAGAGGCACTGTTCCCTCCTCATGCTCCCTGGGTCTGCTGCATGTGGCCAATTAAAATAACGCACAAGCAGAGATCTGACAGTATTTTTCCCCCTTTGGTAGTGGTGGTGGTGGTGGTGGTGACAGTACTGGAGATGGAACCCCGGCACACTCTACCACTCAGCTATGTCCCTAGCCCTTTTTAAAATCTTTATATTTTGAGACAAATTCTCAGTCTATTGCTAGGTGGAACTTGAACTTGCCATACTTCTGCTTCAGCCTCCCTCAATGCAGGATTAGAGGTGATCACTGCAAGAAAAGGTGGGGGGGGGTGCATACTGAGTCCTTGAGGAAACACACAATCAAGCAAACCTTCTACTGTACAGGTTGATTTATTTGGTAACTCAGAAATCTTATATACATCTTTTATGTGCAGACCACTGAACTCGGAGTGGGTTGGTATGTGGACACTGAAGTGTGACAATGGAGCTGGTGCTTTTAAAACATTGAAAATATGAAGTCATGAGGCCAGAGATGCAGCTCGCTGGTACAGCACTGTGCTTCGCATGCACAAGGTCCCGGCTTCTACTGCCAGCACCGAGAGAGACAGAGAAGGGCAGAGAGACAGAGAGAGAAAGAGAGAGACAGAGACAGAGAGAGGAGAGAGAGGAGAGAAAGAAGCAGGAGAGTGCTTTGTGTCATATCTAAGAAATCATTGCCAAAATTGAAAAAAAGAAAGAAAAACGCTGAAGTATTGAGAATTCTACTCTAACATCAAATACCAGGAAACTCATAATAACTTTTATTCCCCATGGTACTGGGGATTGAGTCCAGGGCCTTTGAACTAAACTACATCCCTAGCCCATTTTTATTTTTATTTTGAGATGTGATCTTATTCAGTCACTAAGCTGTCCAGGCTGGGCTCACATTTGCAATCCTCTTGCCACCCTCCCAGAGTGCTGGGATGATAGGTCTGTGCTACGGGGTCCCGCTTAATTAAGTTTAGTGCTTTTTACTTAAATAAGCACTCACATGGATCATTCACATATTCGTTAAAAAATTACTGATACCTATTTTGTGTCACCACATAAATGCAAAGCCCATCCGGTCAGAGAACCCAGCCCAGGCCAAAGTCAGCTGACATTCCCACAGGGTCCTAGAGAGGCCACTGACACAGTCTGAACATAGCAGGACACGTGAGGGGAAAGTATTTTCAAGAAGAAATGGGGCTGAGGGGGTAGCCAGTGAGAAATTGCTTGCCTAGCATGAATGAGGCCTGGTGGGATCGAACTCTAGCCCACCCCCCAACACACACATAAAAAAAGAGAAAGAAAATAAAAAGAGAAAGAACAAATATCAAAAGGAAACCCCTGTGTCCAGGTATGGCGGCACACTCCTGTAATCCCAGCAGGCTAAGTAAGTGTGGAATTTTGAGCCTGGGCAATTTGGAAAAAAAAAAAAAAAGTCTTTAAAATATAAGAAGAGCTGGGCAGGTGGCTCAGTGTGAAGCTCTGGCTCCATCCACATTACCACACACACACACACACACACACACACACACACACACACACACACACACACCTGGGAATGAAGTTTCAGCACATGTATGTATTTTGTTGTTTCTAAAAACAGTCTGATAGTTACAAGTTAGAATTATATTAACTTGTTTTAATTACTTACGGAACCTTAATGTCACCATTACTGAGAGCCTCAGAAGTCTTCAACCCAAATTAGAGGATGCAGTCCTAATTCTACCAAGGGCCAAGCAGCCCACTGAGATTCGTGAAGACTATGAGAATCAGCACTTATCAGCGCAGGGGATTAGGAGTGATGTATGGGAGGACTGAGGGGAGAAGCTGAGGATGGCAGGCTTGTGGCTTGGGCAATAGCAGCGTCATTTCCTGAGAGAAGATGACACAGGAAGAGACACCGTCTGGGGACCCACAGGGAGCTGTGTTCCATGTGCTCTCGTGCTAGATGCCGACTGGACACACGGAATAGCCAACTCGGGGATGAAGCCGGGCTAGGGATCCCAGCTGGAGAGAGCATGGCAGAGGAGAAGTGTGTGGGTGGGAAGGTATGTGGGTGGCATCAGGGCTGGGGGTGGAGGGAATGCTAGCAAGGGGCCTGAAGACCAACCGGAGGCAGGAGTACAGAGGCCATGGTCAAGGGCAGAGGCAACCAGCACAGACTGACAAGAAACAGCACAGGGGTCACAGGTGTGGAGGAGGAGCTGCAAGGTGAGGTAACGGAGGCGGGCGTGTAGGGATGACTCACGACAGCAGCCTGTGGAGGAAAGGAGAGGGGGAAGCTCTGGACAAGCAGAAAGGGGAGGAATCCTCCCTCCTCTTCGTCTCCCTTTCCCCTTCTCTCCCTCTTCCTGTCTTTCAAGGTAAGAGAAACCTCAAGATGTTTACCTGACAAGGAGAAATCACAGCAAGGGTAAGTTTGTGGGTGGCATGTGTACCACATGGCATACACCAATGCCCGAGGCTGTCCTGAGGTTTGTGGAGGGGCAGTCAGTGAGCCACGTGTGCCATTTTATTTTATTCTCATTTATTTTGCTGTGTTGGAGTTGAACCCAGAGCATCAGACATGCTAGGCAAATGCTCTATCATTGAGCAATATCCCAACCCTCATGCATCATGTAACCCCCTTTACAGAGAAGTCCCCATGCACACAGAGGTAAACAACCCACTCGAGGTCCTACAAATCCTGAGATACTATGAGCCAGGCTTAGGACGAATGCCTCCCAGTTCTTGGTCCTGGGCCTTCCACTGCAATCCTCACATGGCCACCAAAGAACTCTCCCATGTGACTTTAAAATGTTCGACCGGACAACACAGATATGAAAAGCTTTTTGATGGTCATATGTATCTAGAACCTAACTTTCTTTCTGAAATAAAGACAAAGAACTTTTCCACTTTTTCTTTTGGTTTGTGTTCCCATAGTTCAAACCTAGAGGCTCAAGCATGACCAACAAGCACACTACGGCTGAGCTATGTTCCCAGGACCCTGTGCATGGCTTTAATGTATGATGAGCTATTCAGGAAAAATACTAGCATGTAAATTGAGGGGACATGGTACTTCATGTTCTTTGGAACTTTATCAAGAAAGGTTCATCATTTTGGAAAAGTACTCCAACCCCCAGTAACATCTTTCCTAGTATTTGAGTCACCCACACAACACATCTGTATTGTGGGTATTTGGTTGCTATGTTCTTGGTGATTCTGTGTGCAAAAGCAAGCATCTGACTTTACCCTTCTGTCTTTTACATGGTTATGCCTGCATAATTACACATGACTTTACATTGTAATTTAATTTTCCTTCTTTTTCTCTTTTATATTATAGTTGATACTCTGGCTTCTCTTCAAATCACATAAATCTTTCATCTTATATTACAGTTGAGGAATTTTTTGAGGTACTAGGGACTAAACCCAGAGCCTTTGCTACGAGCTACATTCCTTGCCCTTTTTTATTTTGAGATCAAATCTTACTAAGTCATTAAGTTGCGTAGGCTGGGCTCAAACTTGGAATCCTACTGTATCGTCCAGGGTGCCAGGATTACAGGTATATGCTGCCATGCCTGGATTTGAGGCATGAAAGAGACTTTAAAAAATGTATTTAGGACTGGGAGTGTGACTCAGTGGTAGTGCATTGGCCTAGCACATGCACAAGGCCCTAAGTTCAATTCCCAGCACTGCAAATGTAATTAATTAAAATTGATATAACCAAGTATCTATGAATTCCTTTTTGCAGGTTGTGAAGAGAACACTTTATTGGAAAAATTACAGAAAGAGAAAAAAGGAGAATAAAGCTTCTGCTAGTCAGAAGGGAGACCCGGAAATGCGGGTTACCCATGGGGCTCCCTTCTATGAATATTATTCACAGCACTCAGGAGGCTCTGCAAATACTACAGCAGACCACATGCAAGGAAAACTGCAATGCCAAGAGGAATGAGAAGGCAAGCAGAATTAGAGAGGATCCAATAACCAACCCCACCGAGTAAAGACAGCGACCTACTGACATCAGCAGGAGGCTCCTGAATGATGGTCAATCTATGGAAAGTAAAAACTATTTAACTGGGCACCTTCAGGAAATATAATGTCCTTGATTATTTCAAACTATACTATATCTCAGCATTTCCCAGGGTAATGGCAACAGGAAAAAAAAATCACAAGGTATCTGAAGATCACAAGAAAATGATAAATGTTTCAATGTCTAGAGTCAGAGATGGATCTAGAGAAAGGCCAAGGAACAGGTGCCGGGCTTGGTCTGTGGGACATCTTCCTGCCGGGCTTGGTCTTTGGGACATCTTCCTTAATGGATGGGAAGGTGAGTAAACAGTATGTAAGAGGATACTTAAGGATATTTATGGAAAATGCTATGTCACAAGGAATCACGGACAGGCAGAGGAGTAGAGGGATGAGCATCCCAGAAGACTGCCAGTAGATTAAAGAGGCAGAGCCAGAAATATCTACAGCCCAGGCTTTAAGAAGGGCTGGTTATTTAGTGGTAGGGAGGAAGCTGACCTAAACTCCCACAGGCCTGGCCACCCCTGCTCAATGGGGACAAAAGATTAAAAGAAAAGAAAAAAAAAAACAGATGTTCCCTTTGACCAGGAGTCAAGGATAGCTGGGGGCTGGCGAGAAAGGAAAGGAAGGGCCTCCTGCCTAGTAGGGGGATCAGACACAGGATTCTCCTCCCTAGCCCGTCTTGCTGAGTGACACATGTAACTCTGAGTCACTGCTCCTCTCAGTTTCCTTTCTTAAAAATAAATAAACAGAACACAATAGAACATCTCAGGTTCTACCATTATGTGTTTTGTGTTGTTTCCATTTTTTCATGAGCATGAGTACATATTTTTAATTTAAAATGTTCGATTAAAGCAGCTGTAGGGATTAACAAGTAATGTGATGTTCAAATGAGGAGCTACGTCACATTCTAGGCGGAAGTGGAGGGGCAAGGCTCTCTCCAGCTCCAAGGAAACATCCAGATACAAGAACAGCCTCCAGGAAATCTTCAGCCTCCCTGCGTGAGCTGACTGCCAAGGGGACAACAGGCCCCTACCCTGTTCAAAATGTCATCCTCCGGTTGGCCAACTCTCTCCCCTGAGGATGTGTAGCTCACCCCAGGGTAATGGTGCCATGGAAAAAGGAAAATCTTTTTTGAATTAGGAGCCATGCAGGAAATGAGCCACAAGCCAGGTCCATGGTTAAGGCAAGGAAAGCACTTGCTTGATGCCTAAAATTTAAGAAGGTGCCAAGAAACCTAGGAATCAAGATAAGCAATGTTTTAATGCTATATATATATATATTAATAGAGTCTTCCTCTGTAGTCCAGGCTGGCCTCAAACTCACAGCAATCCTCCTACCTCAGCCTACCAAGTACTAGAATTAAAAGCATACATTGCTTCTCCCAGCTAAGATTTTATGTGGAGCTAAGGATTCAAACCCAAAAGGGTCTGGGGCAGCATCCTCTAGTCAAACTTATTAACATTTCTGCAGTGACGTCTATGAATATTCACACCTGCTAGAAGAACATCCCATCAGTGGCCTTGTTAGTGCAGGTCAGCTCTGACTGTTAAGTTAGAGAAGTTTCTGGTTTTAGAACTGTTCAGATTTCAATTCTCAACATTGCCAATAAAGACTCGGGAATGTTATTAGATCACATCAGGTATCTTAGAGGAAAAAGGCAGCAAGTAGGATGCCCAAGTTTAGCTGCAGAAAAGGAACTGCAGAGAAGAGGCAATTGCTACACACCAGCCACATGCAGAGCAGCCTTACTGCAGGATTTCTCTCAAGGTAGCCAACTCATATCATTAAATTTCTTCTGTTTGCAAAACCTTGTGCAAGGAATCTTGAGCCCTCAGGAATTTAAAAGCTACGAGGGACAAGTTAGGCCCAATGTTACGCACTTGTAATTCCAGGTACTTGGGAGGCTGAGGAAGGAGAATCACAAATTTGTGAGACTCTGTCTCAAGAGAGATAAGGGGAGAGAGAGGAGGGGGAGAGAGAGAGAGAGAGAGAGAGAGAGAGAGAGAGAGAGAGAGAGAGAGAGAAACAGGGCAGCCTCAGGATGTAGCTCAGTGACATAGGCTTGGTAGCATGTGTGAGTCCCTGGAATCAATCCCCAGTAACACACACACGCGCGCGCGCGCTCGCAAAAAAGGAACAAAAAAACAAAAAGTAGGGACAAAAAGTAAACAAAAAATATTGAAAACTGAAGGATAAAAGCCATATCCACTATTTTATCTTTTTCTTTTATTTACTTACTTATTTTTGAGTTAGGGTCTCATTCTGCAGTCCAGAGTCCAGGCTGGTCTGAGACTCTCTACATAGTTCAAGCTGGCCTCAAACTCCAGATCCTCTTGCCTCAGCCTCTTGAGTCATGAAACAGCAGGCGTGTGCCACCATGTCCAGCCCAGCTTCCACATTCACATTTTAAAGATGATGAAACAAAAAAATTAAAAAATGATGAAACCAAGCTTCAGAGAGGCCAATGACTTCGTGCAAGGTAGTGACAGAGAATCAGGGATCTATGTGTGTCAGACAGGTGCCTGGCACTGCCTTCTGTACAAAAGCATGTTCTAACTGCCTCTTAGTGATGAAAAAGGACTTCAAAGTCCTCGAAAAAGTAGTTTTGGTCAAATATACCTCTGTAGCAGGAACAAGATCTGACTTTAAAATTTTTTAAAAATGACAGTGGGAGGCAGGGTAGGTGTGTGGATGCTGGATCACCTGGGCAGGTGGCTTTGGCTCTAGTAAAAGAACAGAGGGAATTGTTGGCAGGTGAGGAAAGAAAAGCGAGTGCAAGCAACGTGTGGAGAGCTTGAACACCCAGAATGCTGGGTGCACACCTGTCACGCTAACTCTCTGGGAGGCTGAGGCAGGAGGATCCATGCATTCAGCCTCAGCCACATAGCAACACTTTGCCTCAAAACAAACAAGCAAACCAACCAACCAACAAACAGAACCTACAATTGCCAAGTCAGCATTTCCCAATCACTGGCGTGCACGGCTGCCCGCCATCCTGTGGGAAGCAACAAAATCTGGAGTCTGATTCCTACCACTTGAATCCTGTTGATACTTTGAATCACCAACTGCGTGACTTTAGACAAGCTGCTTAACCCCCCTTTGCCTCAGTTTACTCATTTGTAAAATAGAGATAACTCAAGTACCTTGCTCATGAGAATTAAATGAGAAAGCATGTCTACCATACTAAAAACAGTACCCATTGCTAAAGCCCTCCTTTGGATGCTACAGGGTATCAGGTTCAGGAACTGACCATGGATTCTGAAATTCATAGACACATAAGTCCCTTATATAAAATGGCATATCTGCACATAACCCAAACACATCCTCCCATACATTTTAAATCATCTCTAGGGTCGGCAGAATGGCATAGTGGCCCTGCGTTTCATTCCCCGGCACCACATAAATCTGGGTGTGATAGTGCACACCTGTGATCCTAGCACTCAGGAGGCTGAGGCAGGAGGATTGCCAAGTCCAAGGCTCCATAGTGAGTTCAGGACCAGGCTGGGCTACAGAGAAAGTCTGTCCCCCAAAAAAAACCATCTCTGAATTACTGATAATACCTAATATAATATAAATATCACATTAATAGTTATTACTCTACAGTGCTTAGGAAATACTGGAAATAAAAAGGTCATATATATTTGGTACAGATGCAATTTTTCTGAATATTTTTGACATGCAGTTGATTGAATCCACAGATGTAAAACCTGCAAGTAGAGAGAGATGACTGTGTAAGGACTCAATAAATGGTAGCTGTTTTCACTAACCTCTTTATTTGGGTCATATTTTCAGTTAAATAGGTCCTGTAGCTTTATCTTAAGCAACAATATCCATGATATCACAGACTTATCATGACTATTAAGGTTTTGATGACAGATGAATAACAACATAATTAAGTTAGAAGTCTTAACTAAGGCACTAGGATACAATAAGGACAAGGTTCCCCAATGTCACACCAGACCAGAACGAACATTTTCAGTGGAGATATGCCAGATCCTCTCTCCCACTAAGGGTCTAGGGTCTGGCTGAAAAAAATCTGTGCACAGAAATTTGGCCTTGAAGTCAAGCTCGTGACAAAGGCTGCAACGAGACCAGTCAGCAAACTTGAAGTCTGTTTCCTGCACCAGAGAGGACAGGGTGCTGGCGTCGGACCACCACCTGAGACACCCAGAGGTTGACACTGACTGGCCATGCACTGCTGGAGGAGCCAAGGACTGTGAGCCAAGGGTCAGCCTGGTTTTTGGAGCAGAGGAAGGAGCAATGATAGCAAACAGAGGATAATCTGCTCTTTTAAAGACAAATGGGAATTAACATCTCAGCAATTGGGAGAGGAAGGGTCTCTGGGAAACCCATTAGCATGGCCACTAAAGAAAGAAATCAGCAGTACCTGCCAGGTCCAGGAACCTGGAAGCCGGCAGACAACAGCACTGACACTGATCACCTTCTCCTCTCAGCCAGGTGGCAAAGGAGCAGATGTAAAAAGCACTGAGTTGAGACCATGTTTGTGACTTAAAGTGACAGCAAGACCTTCTCCTGACTAAGAATGTCCAGAAAAAGCTATAGAGCCTGATTGAGCTCTCATCCCAGGACAGGGACAGAAAATGAATAAACATGAAAGGACAGCTGGACACAGAATTAAGTTGCGGCCCAGTGAATCGTGGGCCTTTGAACTTAGAAACTTAGCACTCAAATGGAATGTTTGTTCCCCACTAGAACAATCTCTCACATCCCAGTGGCATAGTAATCACCACTAGAAATAAGTGGTACAGGGCAGTAAGGAGTCAAGGGCAAAGGTGAGACGGACAGGGATTGCAACAGTTAACTTGGTGGTTTTAGTGTGATGCATCTGCTCCTCAACATGGAAACTCAGTTAACCGGAAACAGAGGATGTCTATCAATGAATGAGAGTCTCCATGGGTCCTTAACAAATGGCTTTGTCCAAAGAGAACTCCACGATATTCTGGTTCCATAAACAAGGGCACCAAGACCCTTGGGCTCTTGGGCTGAGGTTGTGGACTGGTCTTGCCTTTTCAGGTAGGGGTAGGATAGCAAGTCAGGCATATTCTCACCAACACCGAATCATCCAGAAGCTACCAAAGTCCTCAAGTCCTGGGGACTTGGTGGCAAGAGAGGAGATAGAGTCCTGGGAGCTGAACCAGCCACATTCCAGTGCAGCATATGAAATATTTACAAAGGGGGCAGGAGGAATTGCTCAGAGGTTAAAGAAGCATTAAGTCAAGCACTAAGTACCCGAGTTCAATTCCCCAGCACCACATAAGCTGGACATGGTGGCACATGCCTGTAATCCCAGAACTCAGCACTAGGGAGGCTGAGACAGGAGGATTGCTGTGAGTCCAAGGCCAACCTGGGCTCCATAGTGAGTCCAGAACCAGTCTGGGCTACAGAGTGAGACCCTGTCTCAAAAAAAGGGGGGGGGGGGGGGAATAGGAAATATTTACCAAATACACTACACAACTTTACAGCTGCCTTCATTTGTGGCTTAAGAGAGTTTAGGAGGAGGTAAAGTCTACATTTTAAGATAAGATACAAAGAGTGTTCTCTGTGGTATAGGAAACAGTAAGCAGAAGTTGCACAAAGGCCACCTTGCAGCTGTCCCATTAAAACAGTCAAAGGAGGAAGGACTCCTCAGCCCCCTTTCAGAAGGAGGGACATACCCCAGCTCTGATGACAAAGTGGCTTCCAAGGTGGCTTCTTTCTCCTTCAACACCACCTTTGCTTTCTCAGCTGTCATTTTCCAGTTTCAGATCACCTGAGTTACTCCCTGAGAAAAGGCCGGCACTGTCCCCAGTCTACAGATCATCCAGCGTAAGTACGAGAGGAAAAGTTCCAGAATGTCTCGTCCAACATGCTTACTCCATAGATGAGGAAAGGAAAAGTCAAAGAACTCAAGGCACACACCTGGTGTCGCTGAGCTGAGACCCCATGTGTCCTGGTACCCAGCATACTGCTCCCTCACACAGCATCATACTAACCCTGAGAGAGGTTGGCTCACCTCCTTTCACTGGAGCAAACTTGCCTGGAAGAAACAATAAACTAGCCAGTATCTTCAACTGGGAGTAACTGGTGATCATAGTTGTTGATGGTTTCTCAGAAAAACCAGGTAGTCTAGTGCTTTCTGTACTTGGAAGAGTGTACCTGGGACCTGACTCATAATCAGGTCTCTCAGCTGCAATATAATGATGCCCAGAAACTGGGCTGGATGATGAAGACTGCGGTCAAGAATCTGCAAGGAGCTGGGCGTGGTGACACACGCCAGTGGCACTTGGAAGGCTGAAGCATGGGGATGGTTCAAGGTTCAAGTTCAAGGTCAGCATGGGCTACATAGTGAGACTCTTGTGTCTCAAAAACAAAAAGGAACCTGCAAAAAGAGGCGGCTGTGACTACCGGCAGTAGGATAACAGAAAGAAAAATGCTGCCCAAGAGCCTGTTAGGCAAGAGGAAAATTATTTTGTCATCAAAATGAAATGGAGTTTCTGAAAAACATTCTTATGCTAAGCAGAAAATCTACTCCCAGGCCAGCTGGTCTTCTCTCCATGGCAGGGTATAGACCTCTCTCTCTCTCCTCTGAACATTCATCAGGATTCTGATTTTCAAATAAGAAGCTATACTTCCTTTTTTTAACTAGTCCTTAAACCATATCAGTTCTCATTCTCATATATTAACTACCTCTACTTTCTCTCTCCCCACTTTCCTTCCTTCACCCAACCCAAGACTAGCGAACATTGCAGAACCAGGTGGAGCTCGGTCAAATCCCCATTTGGACTAGCTTCGTGATACGTGAAATCACTTTATCTTGTAAAAACTCGGTTCCTTCAACTGTAAAATGAGGATAATTTTTAAAAAATGTATTCCAGGCTGACCTTGAACTCGAGAGCCTCTTGCCTCAGCCTCCTAAGTGCCAGGTTCATAGGTATACACCACCACACCCACTTCAAAATGGGGATAATTAATAATAGCTATCATGCCGCTGTGGGAGGAAGAGGGCATACACATGTAAAGTGGTTAGACTAAAGCCTGGCACACAGGACATGCTCAATCTGAAGCCAGCTGAAACTCCATTTGTGGAATTAAGTCTCTGAGGCCTAAAATGGGCCATGCAAGGTCACTCAAGTGAAAGAGGCAGAGAGGGATTCCAGATTTCCTGATTCCTGAAATGTCTGCCAATCATTCCTTCCCACAAGAACAATGCTGGTGCCCAAATGCCCAGAAATCTGAGTGTCTGATCATAGCCAGTATCACAGCTGGGGGGGTCATAAACACAGTGCTAGGAACTGGACAGGTACAAGCAGCTTGAAGATACCCACAGAGCACTATGAGAAGGTACCACATTGCTTACAGAAAGTAAATAATAATAATAATAATAATATTAATAATACTTAACAATGGCTGGAGAAATAACATGGCAGTTAGAGCGCTTGCCTAGCAAGCACAAGGCCCTGGGTTCAATTCCCCAGTACCATATAAGCCAGACATGGTCGTGCATGCCTGTACTCGCGGCACTTGGGAGGTTGAGCAGGAGGACTTCTGTGAGTTTGAGGCCAGCCTGGGCTACCCTGTGAGTTCAGGACCAGTCTGGACTTACATTTTGTCTTAAAATAATAATAATGCATGACAAAAATCTGGAACCACTGTGTGTGCTACCCAGTATTGACATTTCTTTCTTATTGTTTATTTACGTACTTCTTTGTACTACAGATCTCTAGCTTCATACCAAGCTACATCTCAAATCCATTTTTATTTTTGATTTTGAGACAGGATCTTGTTAAGTCACTAAGCTACCAAACTTACATCCTCCTGCCAAAGCCTTCCAGAGCACTGGCATTACCAGACTATACCACCTGCCCTGTGATAATACTATATTTTGTCTCCACTTATTTTAAGAAGATAGATAATAAGGCCAATGCCCTGGTTGCCCCTTATTTCTGCCTTACTCCAGGTGTGTGGAGGTTTTTTGTTTGTTTGTTTTTGTTTTTTGAGATAGGGTTTCACTCTATAGCCCAGGCTAGTCCTGACTGAACTCACTGTGGAGCCCAGGCTGGCCTTGGACTCTTGGCAATCCTCCTGTCTCAGCCCCCCAAGTGCTGTGATTACAGGTGTGCGCCATTACGCCCGGCTTATGTGGTCCTGGGGAATCAGGTCAGGGATTCCGCGCTTGCTGGGCAAGTGCTTTAACCACTGAGCCATTCCTCCAGCCCCAGGTATGTGGGGTTTTCTTCTTCTTCTTCTTCTTCTTTTGGCTTGGAAAGAAGAGGAAGACAGAGTCTAAGGACTCTATAAGGACTAGGGACTAAGCTGGGGTTGGTTTTAAAAAGCATAGTTTTCATCAGAAAAGCTGTTGCTGCAGCCCACGGGCAGTGAGTATTTTGTTGACCTTTGCTTCCAGGATGTCTTCGAGTTCCTACCAGGTGGGCTTCTCTCCTGGGAGATGTCCAGCCGGGATGACAATCAGGGCTGCCAGTGAGCTAACACCAGGTCCTTGTCAGTGCCCACAGAAGCGCACTCCCAGTCTATAAGGAACTTCTCCCTGCACCAGGGCCTGCCCCTCCACTGATTATAAAAGCAGTGAAACCACAGAGACCCAGGAAACACATTTTGTCCCACAGCATGAATCATCCCTCAGAAGTCTAGAAAAGAATTCCCCCTTTGTGGCCCTTCAGTCTCCACGTTGGCTGGCATCCCTAGCTCCTCAGGGCCGGGTCGAGGCCTCACTAAAACTCAGGGTGAGTGAAACAAACCAGCCCAGAAGTTCACGAGGCAGGGGTGCCTCTTAAACACGGACCCAGCTAGATCAATGAATGAACCAGCTAGAAGGCACTCGGCGTTCCAGCCCAACTGTGCAAGCAGTCAGGAAGTGGATGCTGCACTGTGCTCTGAACGCGGGGCTTGGGGG